>VWPU01014179.1:0-114519 GCA_013398955.1 Callaeas wilsoni | reverse complement strand
ATTTGTTGGTGCTGCCGTAATAACACGACACTGTCACCACGCTTTCGAAAGTTCAAGGTTACAGCCCGGAGCGCAGCAAGAGGCTCCCGGACAGCGATGGCAGGCGAAACTTCGCCGGGCGGTCGGGACCGTGCCGCGGGGGCGCGCCGAGGCGGGGGCGCGCTCGGGCGGGCAGAGCGGGCGGTGCGGCCTGCGGGCTCCTCCGGCAGCCTCTGCTCGCCCGCCCGTGCTCGCTCTGCGGGCAGTGGTGAGAGACCGCTTTGCAAACGGCCACCGTAACAAAAATGATCTCCTGAAAATTCAAACGATAAATCTCTCCCTGGCGCTCCCACCCGACTTGCTCTCAGCGTGCCCGTGAGTGTCCCCCCCTCCACCCCGCCCCTGACTCTGCAAAACTTGGAAGTTGAAAAATTCACCGGTTACACCCTGTGGACCTTATTCCAGCTCTCTCCCCAAATGAGACTTAAGTATTTTTTTAAAATTATTTAATTACACAATCACCGTTTACACTCCTCCTCCTCTTCCTCCTGCAAACACATTCCTTCTCCACCAGATCCCTTTCCTCTGCCCTCCCTCTGCATTCAGTACCACCGAACGCTGCAGAAGGAACGAGCACGTTTCGCAAACATCCCTCCCTCATTTTCCCGCTCTTCTGGTGGGAGAAAGTTGCGGGGGCGAAGGGGGGCGGGGGGGCTGCCATCTGCAAGAGGCTTCTTTTTCTTCTTTCGGGGTACGACTTTGCCAGCTGCGGCGGGGCTCAGGCGCCCCCGCTTCCCCCCACCCTCCGCGGGGGACACGGGGGAGGGCAGCCCCCTCCGCCGTCTCCCCCAAATAGGAGGTGGGGGGGGGCCTGTCCCGCACCGCCGGTGACTGATATCCCCGCCCTCGCAGGCTGCGCCCGGGGACGGCGAAGAGATCCCAGCTCCCGGGCGGCAACAGGGTGCGGGATCTGGTTTCATTCTCCGGGGGCAGCTTTAACCAGGGGAGCTGGGAAAGGGGGGGAAACAGTGAGCGAAACTTATTTCTGCTCCTGTGAGGCGTGCTGCGATGCCGTGCCCAGCTCAGGGGGCGAAGGGTGTGTGCGGCTCCCACCCCCAGCACCGCTGCTGCGGGCAGGGGCGGCGGAGCGCCACCGCCGCTCCCTCCTGCTGCCCTTGCGCAGCCCCGGCGGCGTCCCGGAGGGACCGCTGACTTCCTCCTTGCCCAAAGTGAGAGTTTATTCACGTCAGGCATTTCACAACGACACATCAAGGAAAGTAAGCAGGTTCAAGTCAACCATGAAATGGTCACTTTTTAACCCCGTCCTGTCCTCATTAGGGAAATGCTCAAACACAGCCCATTTTCAAAGCGGGCTCTTAATGAGGGGAGCTTGCCAAGGCTACCAGCTGCAATTCCCATAAATTTACAAACCAAAAGAAGCAGAGGGATGGGTGGGGGAAGGAGAGACCCCTTACAAGACAGGTAATGTCAAAGGAAACAGCAAGAGCCCAACGCAGCAACCTTTGTAGAATCCACGCCGCATCTCCACAGCTCGGTTTCTGGCTACTCTTGCCCAGTTCCCTCAGATTCGCAGGGTTCACACAACCGTCGTGCATCTTCTCTTCAACCAACTGTACTGGTAAGTGACAAGTTAAGGACGTACATTTAGGCAAAAAGGAATGACACAAACTCAGGATTAACCATAATTAGCAAAACTTATTTTTATATCTAGTGTAAAATACTCCTGAAATCCTATCGTTTTTTCCTCTACCCAGACACTACAAAAAGCTGATAATGCCAGCTTTAAATTATGGAGTTTCCCTTCGAATAAGTATTCTATTTAACTGGAGTTAATTTACCATAAAAGACATTCCTCCTGGCACAAATGCACTGATGTCCTTGAACACACCTCTTTGAGTGCTTGAACTCTTACACAACATGCCATTATTGCAGACCTGATTTAAAACGACAATAACTCTCCTCTGTCCCCTTTATCACTCTCATCCCTCCACAAGGATCAGGGCAACCTAACCAAACTCCTAACATCACATCAGCAAGGCTGCCTCTGTGAGCTGCATAGATGTGAGAAGTCTTCCTTTTCCCAGACTGGGCTTGCAGAAGGCCCCACTCCCTCCCATGACCTGGCCAAGGCCAAGTGGCTTTGCACTAGACTCTTGTGCACTAAAAGCAAGAACTGACTGGCAAAGTCTGACAAGCAGGAAAAAACAAAGGGAGCGAGGCAAGGACAGAGAGAAACCAGTCACTTTATACAGCCTTTGCTACTGCAAGGGATGTAGAGTCAGTGTGAGATTGTTTGCATCCCCACAAGAGCTGGCTGAGGATGGGTTTGCATCTCTACCCAGAGTGCAGAAGGTGGGGGATGAGCACAGACAGCCCTGCAGCATGTGCCAGCAACCTCCAGAATAGCACTGCTGCAGACTAGGCAAAGCCAGACACCCCCACCCCCAGAGCCAGTCTGCTGGACAGGATTGAACAGGCCTCTCACATGAAAGCATCTTGGGGAAAATGGAACTGCCCAGCCAGCATGGCTCAAGCAGCATTTTGTCTTCTGCATGATCCATAGGGCATGGCAGGCATAGTACAGGTTGCCATGGATTTACCCATGGGTTTGACCCAAAGGCTCCCAGTATACAACAGAAAGCAGGCTGTACTGGGCACCCAAATGCATGTTTCAGCTCTGTTGCTCCTGGTTAATGCCAATTGGAACCCATAAAGGACAAAGGCTTTGTCCTGGGAGAACCCTCCTCAGGAACACATGTGCGCACATGCCTATGGCCCCCATCCTCCTCCATCCCACCCCAACCCCTTGGCTCCTTTCACAGAAAAGCAAGCTAAAGATTCTTTTCAAAATGGATAACGAACTACATTAAAATCATAACAATGTAACTCTCTATCACTTTGCTGCAGAGGTGTGTTAAAAGGGGTATGTGGTAACTTGGTTAGCCTGGAGAAATATGGCCTTAATGCAGCAAGGACAGCAGGCACAGTGGCTGGCCCTTGACATGCAGGGAGACCTTGTGAGAAAGTGGTTCAATTGCTTTCAAATTCTGGCTTGCATTAATTCAAACCACCCCCAAAGACCCTTCTCTCCATCCCCACATACTAAAAATCCTGTTAATGCTGCAAGTTCTCTACTCTTGAAGCTCCAGGCTGGAGGACAATTGCTTTTTGTCTTCACTGCCAGAGCTATGCCAACCTCATGCTGTATGTGGAAGTTCAACTAGCATTTCAACACAGGCAATTAAGAAAATAAAAGTCACTATCTGACCTTCCTGGTGAGAGACACTGAGAGCTGTTCTCTAACACTAATCCTAACCCATCGACTTCACTGGGCCAGGCTGGCCTAAGGGATCCTCTCTCAGGTGGGATGCAATATGAGAAATTATAACACTGCTTGGACACACACACAGCTGGGCACCGGCACATGGGTGCTAGAAACCTTCATGTGACAAAAATGTACATTCAGGAAGAAAAGGCATCTTTCACATTAGCAAGTGGCAGATACCAAAGCTGCATGCAAGTCACGCTCATCCTGAGCCTGCACTTTCCAGACTGGGGAGCTGCTCTCATGCTCCCCGTCTCCCATTCAACTCCGGCAGGGTGGCCAGGATGAGAGGATATCCACTGCCCACACTGCATGATCTGAGATGCTCATCTCACAGGAAAGAACCACAAAGGTTTTTTGATGCCATGGGCAGATGGGCTCACTCTTCTCCACCCATCCTAGTTCCCCAGGGCAGTTTTCTGCCAGCAGTGCAGACCCTGGTATGTCAAACTTGCACTGAGAGCATGTCTTTTCCCCCTCTCCCTCACAAACCATGCTAACAAATTTCACCAGATGCTGCAAAGTGCCACTGCCCTCAGACTTCAGAGATAATAACATTTAAAAGTGGAAAGGCCATTTAGACCACTTATATCCCATCTAGAGCAGAATTTCAGCTGCTGCCTTCTGGCTGGACAACTGCTCAAGTTTTTCAAGTTTTGGAGCACAAGACTATTATTAATGGAACAAAAAGAAAGGAATCATTAATGCTGAAGTGTGAAGCCTAAGATTACCTCATAATAAAAGTGGGCAGTTAGGTCAAATGTCTAAACATATACATACTGACTGAGCTTCTAAGAAATCAAGTTTTCATGAAAATCCCAGTTCTCTCTTTATAAAAATCAAAAAGAACTAATTCTGCTATATGACTTTTCATCTAAAGTATGGAATATTTGAGAACTAGCACCAAAACTCTTATGTAAGAGGTCTCTGTGATCCAAAACACAAGTTTTACATCTAGTTTAATAATACCATTAACTCCTTTTTCACCCTTTGTTAGAAAACGTCATTAACACACATGTCCATTTGATAAACAGTTGAGTACATACATAAATACTGAGTAGCACAAATAGAGTATAGTTCATGTCACTTATGAGTAACAAATAATCCAAATCATATTATATTATATTGTATTGTTACCTAATGGTGATTCTATCTGTATGAGCAGTCATGGTGCCTTTCAAGTCTTCTTATACAAGCATATTAACCTACAAAGTAAAGCTTAGTGTCTTTGGTATAACCAGAGCCTTGGACAATTTTTATATATGCAGGAATATTGTCCATGCATGGAGACATATATATACATATATAAACATATGTATATGCACAGAAATTCAGAAAAAAACCCAACATAATTAGTTAAATAAGCAAACTGGTAATATATTGGTTTATGGGGCCTTGATATGTTTCAAATGAGACTGAATTTTAAGTTATTTATGACTTAAAATGTAAACAGCTGTCAGTACAACTTCTAAGTCAGTACGGTACCACAACAATAAAGTTATGTATCATAATAATTACTAGCATTTTTTACTTGGTTTTTGGTGATAGGAAGAAACACATACTGTACATAAACTATGTATATGTATGATCAAATATAGATAGAAAGTGTGCATACATATAATCAAAAGGAAAGAGACACACTACTTACTCTAAACAGAGACACACATACATATGAGGGGTGTGTGCGCTTGACCCCTGTCCCACCTATGGTTTGATGGGGACTATAATACTTGAGCTTTCCACAACTCCCAGACCAGCAAATAAAAAAATCAAACCTTAAGTGTAAAGCTATAAACCACAGCATTTTGGGTTACACAATTGTGCAGTTTTTGTCCTCACTGCAGGTCACATCCTCAGCCTTACAAAGGCATGAAACCCTCTTTCTCCAATATGACAAATTTTTTACAAATTCACATGTGCTGATTTCAAATGCCCTGGACATAAACAGCAACGACAACACCACAAATGAAATTCCAACACATTTCTTTTCTGGCAGTTTACACCACTTGCCAGATTTTGAGAATACCGGGATAGGGGTGGGGATAGGGGCAGTGTCTAGAAGCTGGATTTTAATGTCTGTCTAAATTAGAATTATAGAAGTGCTTGATCTTTTTCTTGTGATTCAACGTTAAAAGCGTTGCAGCTCAAAACCGCGTCAGAGAATGTTACGAGTTAATCCTGTGTGTTTTGGCGCCTTTTCCCTGCCAGCTACTGTACTTTAGAGGAAAAAAAAAAAAAAAAGCTGGAAATCTTGTCTGTCCCATCACAAGTTCAACGGCAGCACTTTCCAGCAGCGGGAGGAGAAGATGGCTATGTTCGCAGAACTAATAATAATTCAGATCACGCCACATCGGCATCTTGTGTCAGAGTCGAAACTGGCGTCCCCGCCCCCTTCAACCTGAGAGCTGCCAAGTCCTCACACACTCCGCATTCAACCACAACTTAATGGATGGGATATTGTGCATTAAAATGTGGCCCAGACACACAGGGGAAGAGAGGACAAGAGGGAAAGCAGACAGACACACACGCACACACACATACAAACAGACATGCAAGAGAAAGGAATGAATTAAAATACACACACAGGTCCTACAACAAAACGGCAGTGAAAAAGGGGGGAAAAAAAGGAACAAAAAGAAACCCTCTAGAGTAACTTTAAAAACAAGCCAGAAATGCCACCCTAACACTGCATCCTGCTATATAGCATGAAAGAGACCAGCACAAGCCTCCAGACAATTTATTGAGCAGACGATACACAGCAGCAATGCCATTTCCTCCACATGATACATTCAAATTGCAGTCCATTAACTACAAAAACCACTAAAACAGACAGAGAGAAAATATTATATTAAAATGTGAGTAAGGAAGCAATTTCTACAGCAACAAGAAAAGAAGGGGAAAGATCTGTCTGTTAGGTACCAATAAAGTAGAATTTGCATTAATCCTTTCCAGCATTTAACTGATAGTTGTCTGCAAGAGAAGAAGGGGGAGGGGGTAAAACTTGAAGCAGGAAACGTGCCAAGTTCAGCACTTTTGGATGCAAACTCCCATCAACTGATTTCTGGCATAAAAGTGTGACCCACATACAAAAGCTGCCCCCCCCCCAAAAAAAAAAGCTAAATACAAACAATCCACCACTTATTCTGTAAAGCAAAAGTGGTATCAGCATTTAAGAACAAGGTGTAACATCCACCTTGAAACCACAGAGACACAATCTCAGCCTGGGGGAATTACAAAAGAAAAGTCAGTTGAGTTAAAAATAATATATATATATATGCAAAAATATAAATCACTTAAGCACCAAGTACAATTATGGTGTATTGTATTAAATAAATGAGATCTTGAAATCTGCAACACACCACTGGGCCTTTGGCTTCACGTTTTCCAGAATGCATCTCAATTTTCTCAAGGACTCAGTGTATTGGGGTTTTTTTGTTGTTCTTGGTATTTCGTTTAGATTTTTATTTTTTATTTCCTGAAATGGCCTTCTACCTTTTACTTTGGAATGGGGTGTCTGGGGGTTTTTTCTTTTGTTTAGTTTGCTGTTGCTGGTTTGGGATGTTTTGGGGAGTTTTTTAGGGGAAGAGGAATGGAGGAGTATTAGTATTAGTATTAGTATGAGTATGAGTATTAGTATTAGTATTTATTAGTATTATTACTCAGTTTGGCTATTTGGCTATTGGCTTTGTTTTAGATTTATTTTGTTGCCAGCCCTTTGCCTGACACGGCACGGGATGAAAATTCTTGGAGTGAGCTAGGGAAAAGGCGTTAAAGTCACAGCCTTCGGGCAGAGAGCTCCTCCTCCTCCTCTTCCTCTCTTCCCAGTCTCCTTTCCTCTTTTGAGCTGCAAGGCTGGAGAGCACGTTTCAGTGGCGTCTGACTTGAACTCGGCCCAAGAAATCCTTCCCCCCCGCCCCGAGATTTTAAACTCTTATAAATCCGCACACATACAGATGTGTATGTTTAGGGCAGGGACGCCTCTGCGCGTCCATGCCCGCGTTCCTCCTCCGCCTCCGCCTGCGAGCGCGGAGCGGAGCGGAGCGGAGCAGCCGGGCCGCCCCAGCCTCCTTCCAGCTTCGGCCATGGGCTGCTCGGGCATGGGCTGCTCCTCCTCCTTGTCCTCCGTCTCCTCCATCTCCGCCGTGCTCCGCCGCCGCCGGCCCGCGGGAAGCGCGGCTCTCCGCTTCCGCCTGGCGGCTGCCACACGCAGCGGGGCCGCCGCGGGCTTTCGCACATTAAGGACGAGTGATATTTCACTTCAGCCTGCTCAGGCCACGCTTGATGAGTATGGCTCTTCGCACGTATTTTTTTTCCGAAAGGTTTTTGCACACAGGTTATGTAATTTCACGGTTTCAGATGCCACCTTTTATGAGCTATCACATCACGCTGCTCGCTCCCTGTAGGATTAACTCTGCTCCAGAGGAATTGTTCTCCAGTCCAAACCCGAAGGCACTAGGGCAACCTCGCAGAGGAAGGATTTCACATCTAAAATTTCCTACACAATTAAAGCACTTACAATGAAATAAATAAAACTGCATGAGGTAAAAATGTGTGAAGAGTTTTAATCTATCAGATAACAAATACATTCCTTCCTGTTAAAAATTGGCAAGTACAAACTCTAAAGAATCTTCGTAATTACTTGGAGACCATGGCTGGGAGTATGGGGGCCTCTCAGGAAGTTAATTTTCTTTTGTTTGATTCGAGAAAAACAGTTTAAGCATCTAAAAATGCAGTCTACTCTTGAAATTAAGCAGAAATTGCCATGAAATAGGAAAAAAAATGAAATATAAACTTTCAGACTGAAGATCAATCACTGTAGAGTTTTGCTTTATTTTTCAGAGTTTGTATTTCCTTTTCTGATCCTTTTACGAAGAAGTCAAACCTAGAAAAAATGAATTATGAATTTGTCTGTTCAGTGAGCAGGAGAAATTATTGTTCCTGCTATGCGTGGCAGATTTTGAAAACTTTACACCAGTCAGTCAGTCCAGTGGAGAGCAGACCTTTCTCCATGCCAAAAAGAATCTGCAGGTGTTGATTTTTGAATTTTAAGTGTTTTCTCCTTTTTTATAGAATGAAAGTTTTATTTTTGAAAGTTGCACACAAAAACTTGTGCTAGTCATCAATGCTTAAGAGAGTTTTTGCAAGAACTTTGGCAATATTTCATTTAGGTTTTGAGGCTTTTTTTTTTTTTTTTTGGCTCCTTATGTTTGATTTTGGTGCTGCTGTTGTGATTGCTGACAAAGATTCAATTTCTGATAGACAATCCCATTACTCGCTACAGCTTTCTCTGTTTTGTCAATTGGTTGGTTGTTTTTGTTGAGTATACTAAGCCTAACTTTGCATGTGATTTAGCAAAATTGCTGAATTGATTTATATTATATCAAATGACAGAAATAATGGCATCAAGAAAGAAACAAGTATTTCAGTCCTTTAGAAAGAAAAATTATATTGCACAAAGTTGTCATAATTTATCAGTTTAGTTTAAACCTAGATGGTAATAAGGAACTTTTGTGAACATATTTTTAAGTTCAAAAATTATGTATCTCTTCCATGGCTTTTGTTTCCTGAGTTTTGTAGCACTAACATGTGTTGATTATGGATTTCTTCTCCATAAATGTAATCAAGGTTTTACATATTTTGTAAAAGGCTGACCTTAAGTTCTGTTGATTCTGGATTTTTTTGGTTTTCTGAGGATATAATATCTATATACTTGATACTTTTTAACATTCAGAATGGATAAAACAGGAAAAGACTGTAAATAGTTTTCTTCCACAGATAATTGTTACCAAGTCAGTTAGTCATCTGTGTATGAGTAGATAGCAATCTGAAGGAAGATAGACTCACTTGCAGAATTTTCACTAAAACAAATAACGAAGAATTATTTGACATCTTTATAACAAAATTTGTGAGAAATATCAAATGTTTCAAGACACATTATTTTTGAAGATGCTGATGTAAACTTACTTTATGAAAATCTCTATGTTTTCAAGGTTTGCTTACTAACTAACAGGACAGGAAAGTTAAATAAGTGAAAGGAGACCTGGTATATCAATGGTTCATCAGTCCAGTCTGTGAAGAAGTCCAGTCATGAGACAGACCAAGCAAGCAAGGATCACATTAAGCAGCCATGCGGTAGGCAGGATCTCAGCACGGTTTGACTGTGTGCATGAGGGATACAGCCATTCTTATTCATAACAATTGACAACTGAGAAAACCACATAGCTCTGGTTGAATACGTCATTTTGCACACGTGAAAAACTGCTCTTGCCCCACCAGCTTTCCAGGAGAAGCTTCCCACTTTTCACAGAAAGGCCACTGTAGTAAAAAGTTGTTGTTTCTTATTCCTGAAACAACTCTTTCAGGTTTGTCTGAGCAGGGCACCATGAAAACTCCACGATTTGCACATGTGCGCAACACTTGCTCATTACTTCTGGAAGTTCATACTTTTGCCATGCTGCTCTTTACAGGACTCCAGCCCTGCCGAGCCTCCTGCACAGTCTCCTAGCAACTAGGAGAATTATAACTCTCACTTTGGCCCTGGCGAAATGATTCCTTCTGCTTCTTTCCCCCGGGCAAGCACTCTGCAGTCCAGGGTGAAATACACTGGGCAAAGAGATGGAGAGTACTGGTCAGAAGGCTTGCAGAGGCTAATGTCAGCAATTCTCTGTGTTGCCAAGCAAAGCCAGGATTTCCCACCCGCTGTGGCAGGGTCAAGTGCCAGTGGTTTCCTGCCCTGCTCTGGCATATTAGGTAGGGGAGAATTCAAGAAGATTTCATCAAATTATTTCTAAAATTCTGTGACTTCTGAAAGCAGTAGCAAAGTTGTTACAGTAGACCAGATTTTTCATTTTGGATAATTTCCTTTTGGAAAGGAAACATGGCATATACAGTTTTAGTCAGCAGCAAGTCTCCCTTTCCTTGTCCAGGAAAGCAACTGCAGAATCCTGATGCACAGCATCTCTTCCTAGTTAATAGTCTCAGACTGTGTACTTTCACTTGTTTAGGCCTCTTCTATTAAAATGTGGCAGAAACACTATCACAACATCACCACTCAACCATATCATCACATCATCACCAAAACAAATTAAAAGATTAGGAGATAAGCGAAACTCAGAAAGGTAGAAAATCTTGTGTATGTTCCGTACAAGAGCCTTCAGCTCTTCAACTCCTTAATAAGAGAGCAAAGTATAATTTCTTCCTCAGCACCCTTGTTTCTCTCAGTCCACAGGATTGCTAAGGAATTGTAACATCATTGTTTTTAATAGGAAAAAAAAAGAGAAGCTGACGCTTAATGGTAACATTTAAATGGCATACAGAGCCCTTTGAGTTCACACCTCATTAAGGTGAACAGGAAGAAAAGGGGTGCACATCTTTGTTGTTACTTTTGCCTTGCAGCATTTTCAGCCAAGCTATGTGAACAGACCAGCAGCATATTAACTACCTTTGTAGCAGCTATATTTTTGTAGCAGGTTTGTTTTGTTTAGGTTTGTTGGGGTTTTTTTAAGCTTAAAAATTGCAAAACAATTGTGAAATGGAGCCAGGGCAGGCCCTTAAATGAAAATTATTTTGGCTTCCTATTTTTTGCAAGCCAATCTATCAGATTCAAGTCTCCTTCCTTACCCAGTTAGGGGGTTTCTTTTGACTAAACTTCACATGCCCTGCTATTTCTGAGATGTGTCCCATAGCACCAAAAGTGACTTGGCACATTTCTTGCCCTGGGAACAAGCGTGCTTATCTGAGATGACCAAATACAGGTACATTTGTAAGTTGTCTGTTACATACTCCTGTAACAGACTCTGTTGCAGTTGCATAGGTGATTGGATTTGGCCTTAAAATAGGTTTGGCACTGGGATCCCTCAGCAAATTTGCTGACAACACCAAGCTGTGTGGTAAGGTCAACAAGCCGAAAGACAGGGATGCCATCCAGAGAGACCTTGACAAGCTTGAGAGGCCGGTATGTGCACACGTCGTGAAGCTCAGCAAGGCCAAGTACAAGGTCCTGCATCTGGAGTTGGAGCAATCCCAAGTACAAATACAGGCTGGATGGAGAATGGATTTAGAGCAGCCCTGGGGAGAAAGACTCGGGGGTGTTCCTGGACAAGAAGGTCAACGTGACCCAGCAATGTATGCTTGCAATCCGGAGAGCCAAACACATCCTCAGCTGCATCCAAAGCAGCATGGCCAGCAGGTCAAGGGAGGTGATTCTGCCTCTTTACTGTTCACGTCAGACCCCACCGAGAGCGCTGCATTCAACTCTGGGGTCAGCATAACAAGGCCATGGACCTGTTGGAATGAATACAGACTAAAGTCACGAAGTTGATCACTGGACTGCAGCATCTGTCCTGTGAAGACAGGCTGAGAGTTGTAGCTGTTCAACCTGGTGAAGAGAAAGCTTCAGGGGGACCTAATAGTACCTTCCAGTACCTAAACAAGGCCACAAGAAAGCTGGAGAGGCACTTTTCTCAAGGGCATGTAGTGATGGGGTGAATTACAGGGGTGAATGGCCTTAAGCTGAAGGAGAGTAGGTTTAGGTTAGATATTAGGAAGAAATTCTTTACTACAAAGGTGGTGAGGCACTGACGTATGTTGCCCAGAGAGGTTTTGGACTCCCCATACTTGGAGTAGGTGGATCAGGCTCTGAGCAGCCTGGTCAAGTGGAAAGTTCCCTGCCTATGGCAGAGGGGTTGGAATGAGATGATCTTTACAGTCCCTTCCAACTTAAATCGTTATATGATTCTATGATTTCTGACCATGTCTTCCAAGGCTTTTAGCACTTACCAGCTTGAGAGCATGATTCAAAAGAGTCAGAGCCAAGAACTTCTGTGCAAAAGTTCTTTTAGCCTGCTAACCTAGCTTCTCACTTTCATTTCTGTCCTTTTCTGTTATATCAGACTGAATGTGGATCAACCACTCCCAAATGTTGCTTTACTATTATCATGGCAGGAGAGAATAAGGAAGGCAGTAAAGGTAATTTTCATGCAAACATCTGACTTTACTCTGGGATCTCCAGGATAATGGAAGGAGAGCTTATTTCTGCTGATGGATCCTCATGTGACAGTGTGGCAGACACTGGCACTTAGTGCATGCCACAGTCATTGTGGGTTGTTCTGTAGGCACACCTGCATGACAACTTGTGCAAAAGAAATCTATTCTCTCAGCATGCAGTCTTGGGATATTCAACACTTCTGCATGAAAAAGAAATATGCATGAGGATTGACCATGAACTTCTCCTGCCCCCGTCTGCAGGACCACCCAGCAGGGCAGATGTTTTTTTCCAAGCTGAATGGTTTTGACACTTGGTGGCTTTTTCATCCTGACTTCCACAGGTCTTTGTCCTTTTGGTGTCATCAAGGCAGCTGAAGATCCTGTGGTAGAGAAGATTTTTACATGTTTGATGATTTTATTCCTCTTACTGATGTGCTTAAGATCATAGCTAAGGTTTAAAAGGATGGACTTCACAAGCTGCTCTGCAGACAGTGTTAGTACTGTGGGTATATGGCACTCTACCAATCTCACAGAACACCTAACCATCTCAGCCTGAAAGACAACACAGGTTTCTGTCACCCACGGAGTAGAAAGATGACCAGAATGCTGCTGTCCCAGAGATGACATTCACCAGTTTGAACTGCAAGGATCTTAACTCCCTCACAAAAATATGGATATTGATGTGTATGTCATTTTAAGAAACACCTCTTGCCCTCTACATGTACCCAGCAGAAGAATCTCAGCTGATGGAGAGTGGTAAAGTATGAACTCAGTAGGCTAAAGAAAAGGCAGTCCTTCTTACTGAATAATTTCTGAATAAAAGCATGTTCAGTGCCATTTCTACTCCTGCCTTCTACAGTGTCCTGCATAATGTCTCTAAGGAAGAGGACCTTCAAGGCTCTCCAACAGTTTTCAAGGCACAGAAGACCTGAGATAGGTGGTTAGCTAGTGTGCGTGTCCTCAGTGGGGCAGGGCCCAGTAAGCAGCCAAAGAGCTAAGTGAAACCACACTCTTCAGTGTTTTCTAATATGGAAGAGAAAATTTCATACTATGGAAACAAAATGGGACAAGGCACTCTTCTCCAGCACCCATGGATATGTTTTCCATGGGGTTTTTGACTATCAGGCAACTGAATATGTTAGAGTCTTCCTAATTTCTTCTTCCCTCCTGCGCATTCGCAAGCCAGGGAATACCTGTGAAGATTGTCTAATTGATTTATTAAATAATTTTTTAAATATTAAAATAAAAATGTTAGGAATAATCTGTTATATACGTACTTTTAGAATCACCACAGGAATTCTAGATGCTTATAATAATGATTTTTAAAGATGCAGATTAGCACTGCCAGTAAGTGCTGGCAGGAGTCACACTGGTGGTTGAGAATGATTTCTGAAGGATATTGTTTCCCTTTGACCACACACCAATGCACTTGTGGGAACAGAGTGAATGGTGAGCAGTACCTACTTCTAGTCCTGGAAAACTAAAAATCTTGTAATCTCTGACAAGCCGGTGACAGCACTAGCTGTGTGAGAAGACAGTGTGCAGGAGAGAGCACCAGTGGAATATTGGGGCTGATTATGTTTCAGAAGTGGGAACCCTTGCCTTGGAAACCACTGCCCCTTTTTTATCTTTTGTCTTGCTGTGGGCTCTTCTAGTCCTGGTCAGAGAGGTCACTTTACCCCTCTTTCTTTCCCTTAGAATCTTTCTTTCTTTTCTTTTTTTTTCTCTTTGGTTTTCTGGGTTTGTTTTTTTTTGCCATTGCTCTTCCTCATTTCATTGGCTTAAGTGTTCATCCAGCTAACATCCAGAGTTGATGTGTACTTCATGCCCATATGAGCTTTCTCATTATACTCTGTTGATTCTGCTTTATTCTGTTTATTGACTCACTCTGAATGGAGGAAGATTTCTTCAGGAAAAACTATAAGAATATCTCTTGTCTTCAATTCAAAGAAAAGAAGATTATCTCCTTTATATTCTGTGACGCGGTAAGACCACAGACCTCCTCCTTTACCCCTGCTTTTTGGCCCCATATGTCATCTGCTAGAAACCAGGTTCCCAGTTCATGAGTGCATTAAGGGCGGGATTTCAGGTTAATATCTTAACTCACTGGAAAGAGAAGTCAGGGAAAATGGACTAGGTGGCCACTCCAGAATGTTTATAAGGAGAGATTACTAGTCAGAATACAAGTAAGTTTCTCACATGTAAAAATCTACACCTGACACCACATGAGTCACTTAGTGAAGAGCATACCATGGTAGAGACGGGGCTGGTGAGCTACGGGAAGTTTGTTCTGGCCAGGAACCCTACTGAATGTTGATATATTAGTCTTTAAATACTAAAGGCAAGTACTGGCATCCTGGATAGGAGAGGGGGACTATTTAAGCAGGCATTGACAGAAGACTAAGGTGAAGATTAGCCCAGACTGTCAAATTTATTCTTTCCTTCTCTCCTAGGATGTGGGGTTATGAATGGACAACCTTAAGGAAGCCAAATTCCACAGCCTTGGGTGGAGATTTTTACAACATGCAGTCACTGAAGATCTATAATCTGGACTTGGAGACAATATCTCAGGAGTGTAACTCTGTGCTGTTGTGGTGTGAATGACAGAGAGCACTATGTGGAGAAACAAGAAGCCAGAGTGCCTAAATGAAAACTCATAGTTTTCTTCAAAAAATAAAATATTTAGTTCAAAAGCAGGTATTTTAGGCAGTCATGTGGGCTATCGAAGTTCACCATAGTCACAGCTATGCAGATGCACAGCAAAGTGTGTTGTTGCTGTATTTTGCAGCACTGGATTTATAATGGCAAACCCTGAAATCATACAAAGCTTTCTTGTCTTCAGTCCTGAACTTGCCCCACTAACAGTGTTGATTTTCCACGTAGCTACCAAAATGAAGCTGTAAACCATGATCACATCAGGGAGTAACCAAAGCCCTTGATGAGCCTGGTGTTGTCAAGATCTGCTTAACCTCAGCAGCATGTCCAAGGTGAGACAAGCATGTAAAAATAGAGTGAGCTACATGGCAGGAGATTACATGTGCATAAGCCACAAGTGACCACAGGTAATTTGTGTTGCATAGAGTTAAGCCACAATAAGGAAGAGGAGTGGAACAATACAGGCCCAGGGAACCGCAGTGCAGCCCTGAAAAGCTACCGAAGTGTGACATAGCAGTTTTGAACTGTGCCAGGAGCCACTCACTATAGTGAGCCTCTCAGAGCCAGTTTTAGAATGAAACCCATATCCTGCCTGTAACCAACACCTGGACAAGCAATCCTGTCTCTCAAGTACATGTAAGTTCAGAGTGAAAAAAAATTACTTGGAAGTATTTAAGCTAAAACATAAATCCTGCTTCATACTTTAAACATATAGTGACTTTCTGAAAGACTTTCTGAAAGCTTTGTGTTCAGAGGAAGACTTCCTGGCATGTTAATATTTTTTACTAGACACAGGAAATTTGAGTTCCAAAGGTGACATTTTCAGAACACTTTGAACATATGGAAAACAAGGCTATAATGGAACTTCTCTGTAGTTTAATCGTACCCAGTAGTTCTGTGAATACTCTGAATACAGAGATGCATGCACTTTAGTTAATAAGGTAAGACTATTAATCTTTTTGTTAATTGGTTTAACTGATTAATGAAGTAATATATTTTGCAGCACAGTATGTACTACTGCGAGCAAGTGGCAAAGCAGGACACCATGGAGCTCTTGAGTAGAGGAAGTAGAGAAAGTCAGAAGAAGGTGTGACTGCCAGCAGCAGGAGGTCAGTCTAGGCCAAGAGCAGCTCAATTTGACCAGGATGAGGAAAAGCAAGTCTTGTCACAAGAGTGGTACTGATTGATAAGGCAAAACCAGATCAAAGCAAGTTTTACCTCTTTCATTATGCTCCTAGCCCTCAATACCACCATCTTTATCATAACCCCTCTCTGTCTTCCTTCTGCTTCTTGCTGAGCCGAAGAAAGGAAAACATGTCTGGAAGAAGGAGGAGCTGAAGCAGTAGAAAGGTGTGTAAAAGGCATGAAGAAAGGTCTATCAGATTTCACAGTATGTGAAGGAAAGTAATATGCGAGCCTCTCCGAAGAGGCAAAATTTACTTACAGCCCATAAGTAGAAATACTATCCATTTTTCAGTATATAATGTATTTTACATAACTGCATATATTCATACTCTCTGTATAGAGGTATATTAGAGGAAAAAAATCAAGCAGTGCTCTTCCTTTATAATGTTCTGCACCAGTGAGAGGAGTTTCTTTTTCCCTTTATGGTTTTACTTTCCCTCACTGAACTGTATCCTCTCTTGTCTTCTGTGAAATTTTAACAGATAAAGTTCTCTGAGAAAATATGGGGGTTTTTTTTTCTGGAATGTATTGTGCCTATAACTCTCATGGCCTCAATTCAGGAACAGGATTTGTTTAAATGCCTTTTTTCATTGCTGCTCTCTTTTTAAGATTGAGCTGTGATAGTGGAATGGAAAATATTAGAAATAGGGCTTCTCCAGCACCAGCAAAGCTGCAGCTTGTCCTAATGCCTCTCCTTGAAGGCAGGATGAAGATTAAACCCAGACCACACCAACAGGACCTAGCACCATCCTTAATCCAGAAGTGCCCACATAAGAGGTCTGTCCTACCTAAATTTCAGTTCAGACCAGGGTGATCTCAAGGGCCTAGAGCAGGCTACTACCCCCACGGCATGGACCACAGTGGTGCCTACTCTCTTTTAGCCCAGGGGAGTCAGGGCAAGCAACTGCAGTGGGAAAGGCCCCATGGCAGCCAGTGTGGGGCTACACTGCTATGGTGCCTCCTCTCACCCCACACCTACTACCCCACACTGGACAGGCAGAGGTGCCATAGCTGGAGGGGAGGCGACTGCAGAACCGTGTGACAGGGAAGACATGACACTCATGGGCTCCTTTCCTTCCCCTGCCAGGAGCATTCACTCAGCATCTCTTTTTTCTTTCTTTTTTCTCTTTTTTATTCTTTTTTTTTAAATGTTTGTTTTAATTTTATTGTATTTCCTACAATGTGGGAGGGAGCTGCCGCCAAAAATAATGTTACCAAGCCAAGGGGATTGGCACACACTGCTTGGAGTCTGCAGCAAGAACAGAGGCTTTAAATAGATTGAGCTCTGGCTACAAGCTGCTCCTGGAGGGCTGGCAGTCTTACCCCAGTGAGCAGAGATGTCAACTGAGGGTGCAGGATGAGCTGCACCTCTCTGTCCTTGTGCCTGTGGGGTGTTTTACCCCCATCTATGTTCAGCTCCTTCACCACCCCTAGCTCCCCATTCACCCCGGGGCAGACTGTTGGGCTGCGAAGGCTGGCAGTGCAATCCATCCCCTGGAAATAACTCTACAGTTACTAGAAATCTGTCATCAGTAAAGCTGTGGTGGTCTGGTGACAGCACATGTGCATGGTGGGGAAGCCTCCGCTCCAAGTGTTACATGTGTGAAGTGCCAGATGTGGTGAGAGCTAGCCCAGTGAGGAGGTATTGGGATGGCTTCACAACCCTGCTGCCACAAAAGCTGTGCAGTACTGCTGTTTCATTGGACATTGACCACTGGTGCATTTTTCAAAATAAAGCAGATACACGATTTCTATTTCATCATCCTTTCCCTGAACCAAAAGTAATGCCTGTGAACAACCCTCACCACTGCTAATTAAACAAAAATGTCAAAGCCTGGCAAGCCTGGTCGACTCTCCCCCTTGGATGACAGTGACATTGGGACAGAGTGACGAGCTCCGTTTTGTAGCAGTGCATGATAAAGCTTCCTCCTGCCACTGTCGAAAACGTAGGAGGGCCCGGAACAGAGCTTCTCTGAAGCCTACAGAGTTCTTCGGTGCTGGGAATATCTCTTTTTGCCTTGCGCCTGTCGTGCAAAGAAAGCATGAATTCCTGCAAAGCTGCAGTGATGGAGGCTGAAGCGTCTGTTTGCTCCCCTGAATAGTCTCCTGCCTCTCAGCCCTTATTTCCTCATCACCCTGTATTTCTGTCTCACAGCAGCCGCCGATGACTTTGCTCTTCCGCGGGGAGAGGCCCCCTCCGCCCTCCCCTCGCTCCCTCCCTCCGGGGGGCGCTAGGGCTGGGGCCGCCCGTCCTGGGGAGCATGAAGGGGAGGCGGGCGGCCGCTCCGGGCAGCATCTTTCCGCACTGTTTTGCGGCCTCTCGCTGCTTCCGCTTCACACTCTCGCTGCAGGGCAGGTTGGCATGACCTTCCTTGCGGTTTTAAAGGCTGCCTTCGCAACGAAAGTCACTTTCTCCACTTGCTAGTTTCATTCCCTAACTTGGGACCTGCTTCCTCCTCACAACCGCAATCTCCCAAACAGACGAACTCCAAAAATGGGTCGGTTTCTCCTTGTTTCACCCGGTATATGCACATTTCCTTGACTCTTTCTGTCGTTGTTATTCTGACTGGGTATTGTTCCCTCCTGAGAAAGAGCAATATTTTCAGTCCAATACCAATTTCTTACGTAGGATAGAGAAGACAGCAGTTAACGTGAATAAATACTTAGGATACAGCACACATATGTTTGTCATTTCCTCTCTGACATCCTAGTGTTACTTTTACGGCGGACGGCAGCACCACTTACGCGTGTTCCAAAGACAGGATACTCTTTCTAAGAGAGTATCGTCTAAGACAACGAGACAGAGCAGGTAGGGGCGCCGCTACCCCTCTTTTAAAGACAGGACTATTTCTTTTTCTGTCTCTCTCCGATGGATACACAAAACAAGGAGGGAACAAGAAAATGTTCAGACTTTTAGGCTTCACTAAATGGAAAAGGAAAAAAAAAACAACAACAACAACAAAAAAAAACACCACAGAAAAATCCAAACAAAACAAAAAAAAACCACCCTCCACCAGCGGCTTCAGCCGCGTTAGGAAAGTTTCCGCTCACAATAGCAGCTGCAAAGTTGGCTGATGGATCGACTGGTATTTGTGGCTAAAATTCGCATATTTAAAGCTCAAATAATGAATGCGCCGATCCTTCTACCGCCACCGCCCTGCTCCCGAAAAAATCCCACCCAAACAAACAGCGAACGGGCTCGGTCCGCCGTCGCGAAGCCCGAGCATAGCCAGAGCATCGGCAGCAGCGGAGCGGTGCTTGGCGTTTGTCTCCATACGCTTTCTTCCTTTCCTTCCAAACTTTCGGATGCCCGCTCCGAGCTGTATTTATAGACCTGGAGCCCACGGCTGTATTTTTCCTTGTGTCTCCTTTGGCTTGGGCTTAAGTCGCTGGCGGGGAAAATCAAAAAGGAGGCAGGCAGGCGGGCGGGCAGACAAACGGGAGGACAGAAGGGGGAAAAGCTGAAAGTCCGGCAGGCGGCCGGAGGTGCGGGACTCCCTTGCTCCTGGTGGGCGAGAGAGAGGTAACGGTGAAAGTCCGGCCCCGGCTCTCTGGGTGGGGAAAGGAAAGCCTCTTGCCCCGGGAAAGGGAGAGGCCGGCACTGCCGCCCCATCCCGATGCGGGGACCTCAGAGGAGGCGAATCAAGAAGAGCTTGTGTTTGTGTCCGGAGGAAGGGGGTGGGGGGCGAGGGGAGGACAGGGAGGCACACGCGACACAAAGTTTGTGTCGTAGGACCAGATGAAGATAAAGTGGGTACGACGGGAGCGAGCTGCCGTCCAGTTCTGGGGACACTGGAAAGCCGGAGCTCCGACCCGCCTGGTTGCGGCGGGCGGCGGCCCCGGAGGCCGGCCGCTGGCGGGGATGCCAGGGCTGGCGGGACGGCGTAGCTGAGCCAGGATGCTCGAGGGCTGCGGCCGGAGCCGCGAGGCAGCGCGGCTGCGCGCCCCGGGGCAGCGCAGCTCTTCGCGGCCACGGGCGCTGTGCGGAGCTGGTGGGGAGCAACGCCGCTCCACTGGGCTGCCGCCGCCGCCTCTTTT
Source organism: Callaeas wilsoni (assembly GCA_013398955.1). NCBI lineage: Eukaryota > Metazoa > Chordata > Aves > Passeriformes > Callaeidae > Callaeas > Callaeas wilsoni. The sequence goes on along the minus strand of VWPU01014179.1, from coordinate 94,331 downwards.
AATACGACGTCTCTACAGTGCTTTAAACATTCAAATCCAAAACCAAACCCCAACCCGCTCACGAGAATAGGGAAGTAATAGCTATCTGGAAGCACGCTTATTGGAAAAGAGGAAAGCTTTCCGTGCTTGCAGAAAAAGTGACTGGGGGATTAAAAACGTGGTTGTTTGGGGTTTTGACGCTGTTGTTTTCCTTTTATTTTCTCCTACGGTCTGCAAGTAAAGAAGTTCTCTTTTCCCACAGGGTGAATGCTGAAAGTCTCTAACCAAATATCTCAGTAATGTGGATGGTATAATTATCATGTTGTTAAGCATTTCCTTATTGACGTGGACCACATTTCGCGTTTAATCTCTGAAATGTAAGTCAAAGCAGTTTCTCAGTTTCTGACGTACTTAGAGAGCCTGTCCTGCAGGTAAGTAAAGCGTGAGGCTGTGGAATGAGCTTGCTTTCGGGCTGAAAATGAGACTTTCACTTTTGGCTTCGAGTGGCAGAACGGCTGGAGCAGCATTACACTTGGCTCTGCAGTTTGGCATTACCATGACCTAGTTCAAACGCCATGTTCTGATGTGCCATGAGGAAGGTATAAAATTATTAAATCTCCCAACAACCCATCAAATCCCGTTCAGAGCCCCGGCTCTGGACTCTGGGTTTTTTTTAAAGCATTGACACTTCAGAACTTTCACCCTTCGCCTCTCCAGGCAGATTTTTCTGTTTGATTACATTAATAATTTGATTTCTATTTGCCCTTCCAAATGTGAAAATCAAACCCCTTCCAACACGGGGAGGGGCTGTTATTTTTAGCTCGTTCGCTGGAACAAAATGTTCCAACATTCTCTGCTTTGAATCTCACTGCGGTTTGTCTACTCTTTGATATATAAGACTGTTGGTTACCCTTGTCAAAGTACCTGTTATAGGAAATGGCTTCCTTACCTTGGCAAATCACTCTGAATTAAGTAGGCAGCAGCATTTGCCTAAGTAAAGAAAAGTTTATAGTATTGCAGGGAAATACCAAAATACTAAATATTAAACATTTAAATAATAAAAACTATTAAAACCGGTAAATGTACTGTAGGTGCTACCTTTATGATGTTATTAATGGTCTGCCTAGCTATCAAAACAAGTAAGAAGTGAATAAAATACTCCTGTGTCTTCTTGTCTCCTCGACAGGTATATTTTGTCAGCACTTGCTGAACAGTTTTGGGGAGTTATATATGCACTTCGTAAACAGCAATAAAAATGCGAGTCTGATTCAAATATCACTTAGAAACCTGTCTCCGTATTTAGCTACAAACCGTCCAACCTGAACGCAAATAGCATTATAAAGGGACATAACAAAGTAGGAGAGAAGGGAAGGGAATCGGAGATACGCACTTCTATCAACTGATGCTTCCTAAAGAGAGAATTACATTGATCCAGACTTTAAAAGCTAGTATCCTTGAGGTCATAATGCTGTACGCATTGGTATGCACGCATAGGTACAGTCTGAAGTGTAGGAGTCATATAACAGGAGTTTTGAACTTCATGGCTGCAAATACAGAAAGTTCTTATAACAGTTGCGTTTGGACATCCGCATGCAGTAGCAAAACCACTGCATTGAATCAAGTGCCTGAACACTGCGATCTTCTTCACAAGATTTTCTGTACCGCCAGAGTATCGCTGGGTAGATGCCCTCCTTGGCCAGAGGCCAGTGGCTGAACGAAGTCAAGTGAATAAAGTAAGTGCAAAGTAGTCTTCTTTGTAAAACTAGGGTGAAATGCGCGTACAGGGAGCATCTAGAAAAGATGAAAATCCGAGTTTTGTAGCTCCAAATCATTACATACTCGGCAATAGAACACCATCATTATTCACGAGTGAAAGGAGCAAAATCCTGCTCATATAGAATTATTGTTATGACAAGGACCAATAACGTCTTTGTTATAAAAATAGTGTTTGTTATGAAGAAATTGGGGGAGCAGCCATCCAGATAAACATTCTCTGTGCCTAACAAGCCTACTGTCTTCGTGATGTTTTTGTGTGCTGCTAACCGCCCGTCCTTTTCAACCGTTGTGGGTTTTTTTCCTTGTAATTATGCACATTGTTTCCCACTTACCCTAATTTCAGCACTAAGGCTCCGAAATTGCATAGAGAAGTAAAAGAAAGGTTATTTTTTCATGCTTGTGCACACAGATAAATTCGATACCTATTATTGCTGTGCAGTAACATTTTCGTGTGATTCTGTAGAGCTCGCTCAAATATTAGAGCCTCTAATTCCACTCTATTTTTAATTCATCTTAGTTGCCTTTTGATGTTTTTTTGAAGAACAGTAATAAGTTATTTTTTACAGTGCGACACTGACATTGTTTTTCAAGTTAGGCGCTTTTTATTTGTATCTGTATTTACCTCGCTGTTACAACATCCCGCGGGACCGGTGTATTTAAAACAAGAGGACAGGCACACGCCCAGGGAGCCACGGAGAGCACCGAGAGCTCGGAGGCAGCGGGCGTCCCGCCGCGGCACCGCCCGGGCAGCAGCGGCAGCCCCGGCGCAGACCGCGGGCTTGCAGCCTGAAGCGGTGCTTTCCAGCGGAGGCAGCGCCAGTGTGGGCACCCGGCAGCACAGCGTACCTCGCAGAGGCAGCCTCACAGGAACATAAAGCCCCCATAAAGAGGCTAAATACAAAGCAAGGAGCCCACAAACATAGTTTGGGGATGATGGGTAGGGGGAGGACATGCATCCCGTGCACACCACGGGAGCCTTCGGGAAGCTTGATTTCAGCGCCGGTCCTACTCGCTGCCGGTGACCCGGGTGCAGGAGGCCCGGTTTGGCCAGGGCGATGGGCCCCGCGCACCTCTTCGCCATAGCCCTCCGCGCGCCTCCGCGACCACCTCTTCGCGCACGCATAACCTCCGCCTCTGTAAGAATGGGGGAATCCTCCCAGACCTTACAGACCACTTCCCGCCGACTCAGGCCGGTGGGATTCCTGCGGTCGCCGCGGCCGACCCGCCAGCGGGTCCGTCCGCGCCCCGGGCACGGCCGGCAGCTGGCTATTGCGGGACAGGAGTGCAGCCCTCCTTTTTATCCACGGACCATCTCGAGGCTTTCCCGTATTTATTCCCGCACGCAGGCGGACTCAGAATCCGCTGCCGAAGCCGGCGAGCGAGCGGCAGCAGTTTCTCGGCGGGGGCCAGCGGCAGACGGTCTCTCCGCCGGGGCGGGAACGCCGCCCGCCCCCGGGGTCTGCGCTGCACCCCTTCTTGCCCCCACCCCAAAACCCATCTGCCGCCTTCCCCCGCAGCGCCGTGGCCGCCGGCGCGGCTTCGGCCGGCACTATTTTTCGGACGCCCCAGATTTCCATTCCCCTTGGGAAAACAGCCCCCGATCTGGCCAGCGGCCCTCGGTGCCCCGCGGCCGCCGGCGACACCGCCGAGCTGCCACGCGGGGCGAAGTCGCCCCCGCAAGCCCCGGGCGCGGCACATGCGCGACCGCGCAGCGCTGCGCGGGCCCCGCGCGCCCCCTTGCGCCGTCCGGCCGCGGCTCTTGGCTCCGAGCTGGGCGGGTCGGGCATCGCGGCCGTGGGGCTGCCCTGCCCCTCTGCCCGCCTCCCGTGCCGCACGGGCGTGGGGCCCTGAGGCCGCATATTCGCCTCCCAGGCCGCAACAGCTCCCCAGGGCAGCGCTGTGGGGTCTCCCTGTGCCGTCCCTCAAACGCTGTCGCGCCGGACACCGGACCACAAGTCTCACTTTACAGAAAGGAAGCAATGGGAAAATTATTCAGTTTATAGGCTCTGCTTGAAATAATTAAAATCTTGTTCCACTCTGGTCTCCTGGGTACTGCACAATGACTATGGACACAAGTTTGTATTAAGGTTCCAGAATTCACCTTAGGTTTTAATTAACTGAGGCATGGTGAGTGCTTAAAACTGTTTACTGGTATCACTGCATGCTGCTTCTTCATTAAACTGAAAAATAACGTTCTATGGAATCATTTTGGCAGGTTTTCCAGAGAGTTTGATGCCTGCAGAGATCCTTATGCAGAGCTTTTCCGCAGAGCTGTCAGTTTCCTGCAGTCTAAGCTTTGCGCCATGTGCTCCAGGATGCCAACTCATCATGGACAGATATCATTGTTTGCTGCGGACCTACAACCCCCGCCCTTTCCCCGACTTCTTAATCAGCTCAAATCTAACTTTAATTGGCTGCTTATAGGTCATCACTGTTGCTAACTCAGGTCATGCAATCAGATCTTCAAAGTCAGCCAGGTGGCCCGTGTCGTCCCATTTCATGAAACAGAGGTGTTTCACCAGTATGGCATTGCCTCCACGAGGGGCAGTGTGCCACACCTGATCTCTATTTCGCTTTAGGCAGATAAGCTTGTCAGGGTTGTGCAACCCACCAAAATGGGGAGCGTCAGTGCCTACCATAGCTATGAAATGAAATGCAGTTCTCCCCTTACTACAGAATTTTACTAGCAGAAATTTCGACTGAAATCTAAAAAAATTCTTTGATTGACATATCATATGTGACCAAAGTAAAGAGGCATCTTCAAGAAAAAGAGGAAATGGGACCTAACAAGAAAGGATGTAGTACCTAGATTTCTTCTTGAAGGTTGAGGAACACCATGGTGATTGCCTATCACAGCTTTAATGGCAATGGAGAGAAGAGAAGGATATGATATTTTTTCCTTGCTATTTGAATATGCCCATCCCTAACGTTTCCAGTCAGAGTAGCTATCTGGGAATTTGTCCTGCACCTTTGGGAACTGAAGCACATATGGCCTATTTAGAGATGACAGGTGGGGCAAAGACGGCTCTTCTGATGCCTGCTGTTAGAGGAGCCAAATTAGATTTTGATGTAATTTATCAGAGCTGGAGGCCACCCCATGTTACAGTAGTCATCCTAGTGATACTTATGGTCACAGTATGCCATACTTTTTTATGCTAATTTCCTTCCCTTTGTGGCCCACAAAGGGAAAGAAATGAATAATGGTGTTTCGAGTCCACCAATAACTGCTGAATACCTAAGAGCCAATATCAAGTGTGAGTGAAGACCTCTCACAGGGACTCCAGCAAGCCTAGTCATAGTCACCACATAGGCTGTCACCTCTCTGCACATAAAAGTTTCCTCAGACCAGAGCGTAGCAGCAGACAGGGACATGAGAGAAGGAAGGTTGTGAAAGGGTTACTCAAGCCTTAGTCCTATGCACAAGGCTCCACCCTGTCTGTTAATGGGGGATGTTCAGCACATATTTCTGGGCTTAACTCACAGCATCTTAACATTATCCCTGGGATGAAATATACCCTCTTTTATGAGCTCAGGAGTGGTAAAATAAGAACTTTGGTGAAGTATGCAGAGGTCATCCTAATTCATAAATATGAAATGGGTTCCCTCCAAAAATGATTTGCCATGTTTTGTTACCATATTTTTGGATTGCCATTATTTTCTATACTTAATCTTTTATGGGGTTTTATTGGTTTTTTTTCATGGGAGTTCATTTCTAGGGAATTTTATACTCCTCCCTGCCCTGGTCAAGATTCTAGTATGCAAAGTCAGGTTTGTTTTCATTTTTTTGTTTTGTGATTCAGCTCTCAGAAGGCTTTTGGATTCTGAGGGAAAAGAACATTTCCTATAACGTTAAGGAAGGGACTAAAGGAAAGGAAAACAGAAGTGTATATTTTTTTTACATTTATGCCACTCCTTGTGACGCTTATTTAGAGCAAATCGTATGGCAACTCTGAAAAGCGTACTGACACTATATCCTCACCTGGTCTGAGTATTTCATTTCTTTAGATCTTCTTCACATCCACACCTAAGGACACTAACTTATGGGTAAGATAATGTGGTGGTGTAGCCTCCATAGAATCACAGAACAGTTTGAGTTGGAAGGGACCTCCCACCCTAGTCCACCCCTCTTCAGTGAGGAGGAACATCTTCAGCTAGACCTTCAAGCCTGTTCATCTTTGAATGGTACATCAGATTTACTACCTCACTCTGCCCCCACAGCAGACCACACCATAAGGATACCTACATTCTCTCTCAAGTGACCTGACTTGGCCTCTGCTTTTATTCACCAAATAAATGAATCCATCATGCCTGAAAGAGAAAGATGCAGAATTCATGGGGGACTCAGTGTGATGACCCCCACCATGGCTTCATAAAGATGATACTAGTTGGTCTGCAAGTAAAGTTTAAGAGCAAGGACCCAAAGCAAGTTCTATTGCTGATGAGCTGAATCTGTGTTTGCCAGAGGTTTTCTAGTTAATCCTCAGAGCAAAGAAGGTAGCTTTGTTATTGAAAAATTCCCTGTATCATTCCTGAAAAGGCAGCCAGAATTAGAGGTAACTGGTACTTTATTTCCGAGGCAAGCTCTGCTGAACAGCTGATACTGAGCAGGAGGGAATTGTTCAAACATCTGTCTTTGTGGCAGAATTGGAAGCTTTTGAGATGATTCCCCGTAACTGCAGATATAAAGAAGAATGAACAGGCTGATTTTAGGGAAAGCATGATTTTTTTTAAAAAAAAAAAAAGAAAGAAAGAAAAACATTTGAATTCTTTGACTGTGCAAGATTTTTCACTAGAAAACAGAACTCTCAGGCATTTCTTTGTAATTTCATTCCATCTGTTAGGTGTGCTACTCTTTTTTTTCAGTAAAAAGGAATAAAAATTGATGTGTTTCCCTTCTTTTCATTAAGGGAAGGAAGTGAGAAGTGAATATAGACTAAAGATATATTCATGGCAGTTTGCTGTAATTTCACACAATTCCAGAAGTGTATGTAAAATGGAAAGTATAGGCCAATAAAAGTAATTTTCTGAGTCCTATTAGCTGCCAAATGGAATCACAATATACAGTTAGCTGGGAATCTGCAAGATTTCACACCTAATTCTACTGGACTTAAATTTTAATTTGCCATCAGAACAAAACCTCTAATTGCAAGCAGAAGCAGCTTATTACATCTTTTATGTGACTCTGACTCACACATTGACCAAACTGTAAGGATATAATTTTCCTTTGCATAGAGATGATGATCCCTCTTGGATGTTCAGTACCTAAGAATTCCTCACAATTTACTAATAAGAAACAGAAAATGAGAGGAAATTATCTTCATCTGTTTCTCTCACCCATAAAGCCCAAAATAGACAATGTGTTAGAGCAATTGCATACCCTTGCACCTTCTCCAGTTAACTCCTCTTGCACAGTCCTCAACTAGCAAGCTGTTAAAGAAAAGAAATATTTGGGGAGAGGAACTTTTGTATCTCAGATGTCAGTGAAAGGATTGTAGTAAATGCATGGGGAAAACAGAAAAAGAGTAGAGTTAGGAGTTAGAAGGGTAAAGGGAAAAATGGGGGAAAGGGCGCCTACTGAGACTTCTCTCTCCAGACATTCATGATCAAAGCCCACCACTACCATTAGGCAATCAATCTGCAGTTGCATACATAAAACTTTGGCAGTGTATAGTCTCCACTGCTTTCAACAGAGGCTTTAGACATATGAAACTGGGCTCTCTCCCAAAATTTAGATCCAGTTGCACTGTACATTCCAGAAAAGGCAGCATCAAATCAGAGGCCCTCTTTTACCCATGTTATTTTCAAGCTGAAATGTATAACAATTATGCTCCAGCCTCTCCATTTAATCCCTTGGACTGGCTATGTTTGTGTCCTGCAGCTTCATAAAATGACACACACTGCTATAGGCAACTGCTAGCTAAATGCATTGTTGTTTTAGAAGAGAATACTGATAATGTGTGCTTTCTTTCCTGACTAATTCTTTCCAGGATCATTCAGTTGCCTACTGATTTCTTAATTTTGCAAACAGAAATCTACTTTGGCATCATATCTTGTAGGCATAATGCACATTATTTCTTAGGATGAGTGACCCTGACTCTCCTGATTTGTTTTGCTTTTCAGCTTTTAAACCTTTCGGTCTTTTGTGGTAGGACATTCTCCTGCACTCCATTCAAAACCAGTACTAGCAGCCAGCCAAAGTTTTAGCAGATTCCTATTCTTACTCATGCCACAGCCAGAGGTTTCTCAAGCAGCTGCACTGGATTTCATGCAGAAAGATATACTCAAAGGAATTCTGCAGTCACAGTCAAAGTACAGACTGCAGCCTCACTTACTTAATCCTAGTCTATTTACCTGTATCTTTAGATGCTTCTGCTTTCTTCTGATAAAACACATCTTTAGAAATAACTTAATCTCCATGTATCTGAAGAATACAGAGGCTGCCCTACATTTACTAGATTTTACAATTATAGAGTATTCAATCTCTTAATACTCTATCTGTCTATCTATCTTTCATTCCATTATCAGAAAAAAAGTGCTGTAGCTGGAAATATATGGGACATTTGCTGAACTCTTCCACACCCACAAAAATGCCCTGTGGAATGTGCAGCCTTCAGTGAAGTTCTGCAGAAGACATCCTTCTACAAGAAAAAGTCAGAGACCAAACACAGCTTAATAGGATACACATAAAAGTGTGGTGAGATCCAGAGCATGCCCATGAAATCATCTGTTTATTTATGATAAGAAACTCACTTCCTCTTGGATAACCTCACGATTGCTTTTGTTAAACTCTTGGCAGCTTAAAAGTCATCCTGCTTTCCAGCATCTGAGACTTCTTCCTTTCTCTTTTCTTCTCTCTTCCCCATACAAGGGCCCCCTCTCTTCACTCAGCTCCCACTCTCCCTCCCAAATGACATTCTTTCTGTACTTGTCTGCACAAACAGCACAAGGCCCAGGCTGTGCTTCTGAAAGCCCAGAATAATGCCTTAGTCTTTTGCAGTGATTGATGCACTATCCATAGAGAATACTGTGCCATGGTCAGAGAGGTTCACAAAGCCATGCACCGTTAAGATACCTGCTGATCTACTTTTTACTTTCACTGTAACTTAAACAGAAAAATGTGGTGAATGTTCTATGACTATATGGTCTTTGTTGTTGTTGTTGTGTAGCTGTAGCCCAAGATTTCAAGTCAGATCCAGACAAGGAATCACACATGCCGAGATATATGTTACGAAAAGGTCTATATTTAATATTTAAAACAATTAAAACTGGAAGAAAAGGTTTTGCTTGAACAGATCTACAAGGCAAGTCTTTAGCTCAGACAGTGCTGCCTAGTCTAATCAAACACACAAATAACCTTACTTTGATTCGTACATCTAGGGAGTTCCAAGCAGCTCACATTTCCTTTCCTGAACCTTTGGCCTGACATTACCCAAGTACCTTCAGTGTGTATCCAAAGACTAGAATACAGCCCAGGGTGTTGATACTTGCCAAGCTTGGGTGAGCAGAGACATTGTGCTTTACCTTATGCCTGAGCCTGCACCTGAGGCATGCAGGCATCTATTACAAGACAAGTTCTAAAGGGTTAAGAGATTTCAGTTTTACTGTGATCTTAGGAGCTGAATAGCTGAGTTCTATCCTTTCACATTACAGGGGATGTTCCCGTTTCCATCAAGTCAACAGCGGAATTCTCATTAATGTCAGCATTAAATAGGAATATTCACTGAGCATCTGTCAGGGGAAAAGATATGGTAAAAATTGGAGAGTTTTAAATACCTGTACTGAAAACCTTGATCTAAACATACTGAGATGCTGGCAGTTCAGGAAAAGCTTTATTGATAACTCCTTAAGGAATTAACCTGCTGCTTATCTCTAGTTATGATTTTGTGTAAGGAAAGCTTAACCCTTAGGACATTGACATTTTACCAAATTGCCAAACAAACAGTCAGAGCACAGCTGGATTTCAGTCCAAAAGTCTCCTAGGCAAGCTGGAGTTTTGAAGGTATAAAGATAATTGCAATATTAATTTATATATATAATGAAACAATTTAGTTAATTTATAGTTTCTAATTATATGCTGTATGTTATTTTTTTGTATGTCTAAGTCTCATGAGTAAAACCAGAACTGAAAAGACTCTGTAAAGCTCACAAAGGTTTTCCAAGTTTCAACTAAATGTTGCCATCTACTGTTGGTATAATAATAATGATAATACTAAATAAAACTTAAATGACTGAAACTAGCACTTTAATTGTGGAAGAACTTTGTGGTTATTTGCTTCCTATTTTGCTGATGCACAAGGAACTTTTCTTTGAATGCACAGGCAATAATGTGTTCGTAAATCCTTCTGTATGTCAGAAGGAGAATAGAGTTCATTGTTTGCAAGATCTCATTATGATTACTTTTCAGCTCTAAAAATTTTGTAATAGTTTCCAGAACTAGTATTTATGGTATTCAGTATGTTGAGAGAAAATAGGCTTAATTGAAAAGCTTGTTCTAAATGTTCCTCATCTATGCTTTTTTTTTTTTACCAGGCACCCAGAAAAGTAAAAGTTCCTTGCATAGCAGATTGCTGAATATTTAACTCTTCCTATTAAAAGTTAAAAGCACACACACACATACATGCACACACCCTTTACTGAAAAATGCATGAGATACATCAAGATCAGGCAAGAGTATCTTAACTAAGGACATAAAGACCTATCTGTTACAGACTGTTTCTGTTCTGAGCTGACAATAGCAAAACTACTGTCAGTCTTTTACTTTATGTGCAGCAGAAACAGAATTTAAAATTGGTTAAAAGTCTCAAAGAAGAAATTATCTCTGAAGCACCAAAAGTGAAGGCAATGTGCTTTTTTCCCATATATGACGCTGGAGCAGGAGGTGGATTTCAAACAGTTGTGGGATCTTGGAATTCCTGCTGTGTGTACATTAACTGGCATACTAAACTTATTTTCTCATGTCCCATATTTGCTCATTAAAAAGAACCCACTGAATTTTCTATGTCAGATTTTGATGGAAAAGTAAAATCTATTCCCGTAACAAAGCCTAACGAGTCTTAAACAGAACTTCCTATAACTTAAAAAAACCTCCGCTCGTGTTCTTTTACTACATTCTCAAAGAAACAGCCTCAGCTGCCTGACACAAGTATGAGCTGTGAAAATGTTAGAGGCTGTCTGTACTATGTAGAACAGAGGAAAGTAAATACAGAAAGAGCAAAACCCATGGCTGGTGCCATGCAGTGCCACCTGAAGCTGTGAATTGTGTTTTCTCAGTAGGGCTACGTACACTTGGTGTTGCTGCTGATGGAGCATTGATGTAGAATGGCACTTGATCAGCTGTATAACACAGACATAAAACGGAGGAAATACTAGTCATGTTTATTGTTTCAAAGTATGCTTATTCAAGGTACAGGAAAGTGAACTTTTGTAATGTCAGTTCTGATCCAGCAGACAAGTGCAGTTGTGTGAGGTGCAGTGTAAGATGGATTGAGAAACACAGAGCAGTAGCCCTGGCCCCTGGAACTCTGTGCTGGATAGCTTGTTTCACCATTGTGTGTTAGCCAAAAGGAGTTTCAGAAATAGCATACAGGTCTCCTTGTTGTGGTTATGCGAAACTGCGAAACAGACCAAAGCACCAACACCTTTTTGAGAAACAAAAAAGGGTGGAGTTAGGAAAGCCCATACTCAGCAGAAGTTGATGTGAGCATGGGACATGAACAGCAGCAATAAGGGATTCTGTGGAAGTCTAGGATTCCCTGTGACATCTTTGCCTTGATTTTTCACTGGTTATGTTTGTCTGCATGTCTCCTAGGTCCCTAAGCCTATTATCAAGGCCTTGGGAAATGAAACATTGCCCAGGGCAGGGGAGGGTGGAATTAAGGACTGCTTAAGCAGGCTGGACACAAACAACCCAATGGGGCCAGACAGAATGCCCCTCAGGATGTTGTGGGAGCTGGCTGATGCCTCTGTGACACATTCTGTACAATCTTCAAATTATCATGATGTTTAGGAGAGAGGTTTCTGATGACTTGAGAAAGGTAAATAATGTACAGTCTTGTTCAAAAGGGTCGAGGACGTGAGTCTAGAGATATCAGGCTGGTCAGCTTCACCTTAGGTCCATGGTAAGATTATGAAGTGAATTTCTGAGAAGCCATGTCCAGATGACTGAAGGAGAATAAAGTGATTTGAGAGCATGGATAATGTCCTTAGCAAGGATAAATCACACCTGGCCAGTTGGATTGCTTTCTGTAACATCCCATGTAGACAAGGGTTGAGAAGTGGATAGTGTTTTCCTCAGCTCAGTGAGGCCTTCAGAGAAATCTCCTGTAGTATATTTACAGACGGTTTGGTAAGATATAGATACTAAAACAAAATATACAGCAGGTGGAAAAGTTTCGGCATGGCCACGCTCATAAAGTAATGATCAGCATTTTGAAATCTGCTGTTGGGTACTTGTAACATTGTGCAGGAATCAGTCAGTGACTAGAAAGTGTTTAAAGTAATATTTTGCTTGCAGATTTTGTAATTATGAATATTTTAATTCTGAATAAAAAGCAAAATTTTCTAACTTTCAGAGTCTTTAAGAAACTGAATCCGAGTATATGCTGTGATCTTTTACTTTCTTGGCCTTCCTAAAATGTTCTTCCTTTGTTTGGTACTGGTTCTTGGGTTAGATTTGTCAGTCTGTAGTTGTCAGTCTGTTGAGAGAAGACTGGTCATATCAAGATAGATGTAATGAAGGAAGCATCTTACTACACATGAGAAGAAATGCCTATTGCCAATAGATTATCACTGTGACATCCTTTACTTTGATTGTGCTAATCCCAAACTCTTCTGGTAGGTGTCCTGCATTAGCTGTAGTGCGTTTTTAGTTATGACAGTAAAAATTGCTTTAGAATTACAAAAATTCTAGCTCAAATTTACCTAGTGCTGGTGATAGGTTGGCTGGTAGACACAACAAAAAAGAAAAAACCCGGTAGAAGATATGGCAATGTTTTAGGACTTCCCCTATCTAATGCTATCACTGAAAACATTTCATAAAAAACCCACAGTGGAAGTATCTGGCTTCAGCATATCCATAATTTTGCTCTTCCATGGCATTAAAAGGCGTGTCCTGTTCATAGATGAGTCATGTCTTTTATCTGCATAAACTAACACTCATGGTGATATTTTTCCCCGTGGTCAGAGCAGAGGTGTGGCATGAAGAATGAAGCCATGGCCAAAACAGTCTTCTCTGTGCAAGAGAAGGCTCAGTGGAATCTTATCAGTGTATATGAATACCTTTGGAGGAGCACGTGAAGAAGATCTGGTCAGGCTCTTTCCTGTGGCGTCCAGTGACAAGACAAGAAGCAGTGGGCACAAACTGATACATGGGAGGTTCAATTTGAATGTCAGAAAACACCTGTCCACTATGAGGATGACCAAGCACTGGCACAGGTTGCCCAGAAGGATGATGGAGTCTCCATTTATGGAGATAGTCAAAAACCAACCAGACACTGTCCTGGACAACCGATTCTAGGTGTCTCTGCTTGAGCAGGGGGTTGGACCAGGTGACCTTCAGAGATCCCTTCTAAGCTCCACCATTCTGTGATTCCAAGCAGTTTTTCGCAGAGGAAATGGTGGCATAATCTACTAATCCCATTTTGTTTAAGAATAGCATTTCTCTACTTTTCCAGCAGTTAGCAGTTTTACAGATAGGGAGAAGTGGAAGGTAACATGCAAATAGCAACGTGTAGCTATGCTTGAGCACACTATACTCCTCTAACCATGTAACCAAGCAAACGGTTCCTGCAGTTATCTGAAAAGACAGTTTTGTCCCTTCTTCACTTTCAGTTTTGTTCTTTCTTCAGTATATGCATATTATGGGTCAAAATTTACATCACATTAATAAAACCCAAGAAGGTCTAGTTCTGTAACAATCAGTTATTAGATTTCTACAAAAATCATGGAAGAGGAGCTAGATGCAGTGGAATTTATGAAAACCGCTTCCCAGAGGATATAACATTAGATAGGCAAAATAATACAATTTAATATTGAACATGCTGTCTGTCTGTTTTGGAGAAAAGCTCATATTTTCAAGAGAGCTTTTTAGGCTTAATTGGTCACAGTTCCTGGTAAGGACAGAATGTTACATTCATCTATGAAACTTTGCAGTTTGGAGCAGAAAAATGTCACACTTATTAGAAGCTTCTCAGTTCATTCACATCAGTTAGCATATGATGACTCTAGGGACAGCAATGATCCAAAGGACAAACATTATTTAAAGTGAGCACATTTTGTTATAACTGGTTTTTGTTTTGTACCAAACTTGGAAAAATGAGGGCTTTTTTGCAGATTGTATGAATTGCAGTGTCATTGAATGTAATTATTCTGATTTTCATACAATTTGGTTTTTTTTGCTTCAGCAACTGCTGCAGACTGAGGATTATATAATAATTATAACCACATAATTATAACCTTCTAATGATATTTATACCCATATAATTATAATTCATAAATATTATACAATAAAATGATGATTATATGATCATAGAATCATAAAATGGTCTGGATTTGAAGCGACCCTAAAGATCATCTAGTTCCAACCTCAATGCCATGGTCAGGGACACCTTCCACTAGACCAAGTTGTTCCAAGCCTCATCCAGCCTGGCCTTGAACAGTTCCAGGAATGGAGCCTCCATAACTACTCTAGAAAAACAGTTCCTCTGCCTCACCACCCTCAGAGTAAAGAATTTCTTCCTAGTATCATACCTAACACTACTCTATTATAGTATAAAGCCATTAAATCAATAATCTCACCTTTCATTAAGAAACGAGCACCCCAAAATGTAGTTGCAAATTTTTCCTCCCCTTTTGAGCAGCCCCTCCAAAAATGTGCTCTCTTGGTGTCTTAATGGTTTCATACAAAATCTCAGGATTTCTGCACATGTCTCAGGATTTTGAAAGAGAGGACTGAGCAATTTTTCTGCTGTCATGGAAAAAGATGTGAGGTATACCAAATAGCAAATTAAACTTTTCAGGGCTGAAAGAGGCATAATACATTTTCCTTTACTACTAAAAATCTTAGTTTCTTTTCACAGTAAGGAGTGACTTTCTAATGACTTGTGAAAAACACTGGTCTCGAGAAAGGCTTCTTTGCCCTTTTGGACCCAGTAGTCTTCATCAGTGCTCCAACACTCCTCGTAGATAATACTTTCATATATTTTCCTTTAAATGGTGTTTTTAACAAGCTAGATGAATAAGAAAATCTGCTTTCCTGAAATGAACTGCAAAGCCCCAATCACTGTCCAGCCCTCATGCACAGGACCTAGGCAGATTCATATTCTTTTCTGCAGATCCAGCAGAGGGAGCTTGTTTTACCCAGAAGAAAACACTCAGTTGAAATGTCAAGTTGTTTAAATTTTGAGGAAAGAAAACCTTGCCTAACCACATGAAAAAAGTCAAAATTATTTGAAACAAGTTATTAAGTCTTAACAGACAAATCATTTGGAATGGTTTTCATGCACAATTGTGTAATCTAGTAATATAACATGAAAAACTGCAAACCAAATCAAAACAAAACACCAACCAACAAACCCCATGATCTGTACTTGACTGTAATAATATTTTCATTGTGCTACACATTTAGTCAAAGTGAAGTCTAGAATCAGGATCAATTCTGTCATTTCGGTCATAGTAACAATGTATGTCATGACAGGGATGGCAGTTACTTCTTTCTACTTAAACTAATTATTTGTATAGGGCAAGAGCATCTAAGTAAAACTATGAAACTATGTTGGTTAATACATAGGAAGACTTTAAATACTTACAACCTATTACTGTTCAGACTGTTGTTAGGCATTTGAGTTTGAGCCACATTTAGGAGATCATTTTACATGCTGCTGTAGAAATTATATACCTGTTGCAGTTGACCTTCTTTATTTGTTTCATCTAAGACTTGAATAGAGCCTTTCTATCAGGCGTGATCATTTACTTTGTTGCCTTGATTCTACAGATATTAAAAATAATGTTGTCTGGATTGTACAAATATGAAAAATAAGGATTTATATTTAGATGTCTTGTTGAGGACTGGGCGAGAACAGAGAAGAGAATTCAAATATTTGGGCTCTATTTGGTTTGCTCTCCCCACAAAATACCACAGCAGTTAATGCATTGTAGTCTGAGGATACAGATAGTGGGCTGCAAAATGAGGGAAGATAAGGTCATCTTTAATAAACGTTTCTTAATATTAGTTATTGCAGAAGAAGTGATTAATTGCCTCTAGGTTACATTAACCTTTTCAGGTTATATCCATTTAAGACAGCTCATATAATTATTTTTTGGTAATTACTTGATTGCATAAATATTGGGATCCTATAGCTATAATTGCTGCTAATGCATCCTAAACAGAGTTCTTTAATTATGTTTAGGAATAGATCTGATTTTGAAATAACACTGACATATAATTTATATTATTAATATCTCAGTATTATAGGCAACATACTATCTCTTCTGAGAAACAGAGATTTGCTAACATTAAGAAATAACATTCTCACAGTGCCTTTGAGAGTCACTTTACAAGTGTGTTCTAGTTTTGGCCAGGACCCAGAGATTTATTCCATAACGCCTTACACCATTGCTAGGGGAGCAGGCAAGGTACTCGCTGTCTTCTGAGAAGAAGGGTGAAAAAACAGTGGCATTTTCTGCCAGTGTCCATTGTGTCTAGGTCCATGGTGAGCATTTTTGCATTTGGATCACCCTCTTTTCCATACTTTTGTTGTTAATATTGTTGCTGTTCCTGTTTGTTTTCTTATCTCATTGTTTAAAGTATATTGTTCTTATCTCAACCCGTGATCTTCACCCTTTGTACCTCCAAATCTCAATTCCACCCTGCCGGAGTGGCAAGGGGAAGGGTAATGGGGGAGTGAATGAGCAGCATCTGATTTGGGAGAGTCTCAGTGGGGGCACTGAACTGGGAAGTACCATTCCTAAACCATGACAAGGTGAAAACCTGTCTGTAGATTGAATGATATGCCTACGGTGGACAGCTGATGCAAGCCTATGGCCAGTCTTCCTAGTCCCTTTCTTATTGCTGACAAGTGAGGCTGATGCCTTAAGATTTTAAATTTTATATTTTCATATATTTGTAATTCTACAATTCTTTACTGTATAACTCTGAACTCCATACAGAGTGTTAGCAACTGCTTTTCCCATTTTGGTCAGACACAACAATTCCTCTCTAGGCCTGAGAATCAAGGACATCTCACTGTCTCAGGCCCCGAGAAATTTAAACAAAAGTGAGTTGAGGGGGAGCAAACTAAGAGAATGGGACTCCACTGCCTGAAGCTGTAATTGGACAATTAACCTCTGACATGCAAATGGACAAAACTTATATCTGTCCCAAAAACGTGTGACTGTGTCCATCTTGGGTGTAGTCTCTGCGAGACTCCTGCACTGCCCAAGGTGCTCCCTGTAAGGGCCTTTCAATAAATACCTGCCCCTGACCCTTTCACTCTGTCTGGCCTCTGTTCCAGGTCAGCCTCTAGAAGGCAACAAGGTATCAACCATTCTAGCACAACTGAGCTAAATTAGTATTCTTTTTCCCTGTCAATATTCTCCAAAATCAGAAGTGTTTGTGTCTCACTCATAACTAGTCTGTCCTACCATGAAAGATGTTTAGGGAACATGTGTCATCCTGAGGGCCCACTTAGAGGATGAACACAAGGCTGGTCATGCCAGTGGTTGCGACCCGGTTATAATCTCTGGTGAATGTAGCGGTGATTAACAGAGGAGAGGTGGCAGCAGTAAACCCAGTTCAATTACAAATAGAACAGGATGTGAAACTGCAATCACTTTACAGCCTCAAAATCCTATAAAAGCTCTTTCCTCATCACATGTTTAAGATGATTCTGATGTACATCAAAAAGGGAAAGATAGGGACATGGTGAGAATTATATGTCAAACAGTACTACTGCTTACAGAGAAAACCTAGTGTTGCTTTCCTTTTGGCACCATGTACAACTATTCCCTTTTTTTTTTTCCCCAAAAATCTATGTATTAAAAGCAGATTTTCAATTAAACAAATCAGATAATATCAATGAAAATCTGAATTCTCTAAATAGTCAAAATTTAGACATAACTGGTTAAATCACTATGAAATAACAATTCTCTGTTTACAGGATCAATTTAATAGCCACCAAAGAGATTTTAATAGTTTTTAATTTAGTTCTGAGATTCAATTCTGAGATTCAGTTTATTATATTATCCGGTTCCTAGACTGATTTTTAACCTGGTAATAGTTTAACATTTTGTTATTTCACAGATATAAATTGACCAATTTTTTGAGTTTTTCTAAAAGTAAGTATTCTCTAAAAATGTTCGAACATCTCTCTCAGACCATTCAGAGTCAGAGCAAGGGATCATGAATTAGATTTCTGAAGGAAGTCAGAAGCTTAACATTATTGTGCCAGTTCCTTATGAGGTCTTGCTAGCTAAATCTTAATTACCAGACAAATATAAGCCACATAATTTTTATACTCTGCAGCTTTGAAGCATAACAAAACATAATGAATATGAGATCTTAACCTCTTTTAGCTGCATGTAGAATCTTAAATAAGACAATTGAGGAGTTTTTAAATGATATATATGTGGGGTTTGGTAGAAACTTTATGGTTTATTCAATTGTTTACATTCAGGAGATACAATAAAAGACCATGTTATGGAGTGTAATGTCTTTCTAACTTTAGGACTAAAAACACTACAAAGTTCTGCTACCTCCAGAGTTTCAAAGGCTTCTATTAGAAGTGGCTCTCATTTTGTCATCCCCTGAGCAGCATTTTCCTTTCTCCAAATAGCATATTCAAGAAGTAATTAGCACTACAAAATCTGACCATAATAATCTGAACACCCTTGTTTTAA
This sequence comes from Callaeas wilsoni, assembly GCA_013398955.1. Lineage (NCBI taxonomy): Eukaryota > Metazoa > Chordata > Aves > Passeriformes > Callaeidae > Callaeas > Callaeas wilsoni. The sequence goes on along the minus strand of VWPU01014179.1, from coordinate 75,683 downwards.
TGCAAACTAACAGAATAATTTTTAAAGTCTTCTGTTTTGTTACCAAGAATAGAAAACACATTAATATAGGTTTTATAGTACAGGTTGTTGAGCTGGTCATTTAGGTGGCATTCACCACACTCAGTATAAGGATCACAATTGAATTAACAAAAGCTATCTCCAGAAAGACAAAATGGTACATTAAATAAAAGGAAACAAAAATTACAGTATCTTTTCATTGCAATCCAAAAAGTCTCACAGAAGCAGGAGAAGTGCTAGCATGTTTGTGATCAACATCTGGCTGTTGCCAATGGGATGATATCAACAGGGAAATGAATTTGAGTTCTCATGGGCACTCTGGCACACTGCTCTTATCTCATTGACTAATAGTATTTTACTAGCCTGATGCTTTAGATTGTGTTGTCAGCATTATACAGAACAAACTTGTGATATATTTATAATATACCATTCACTATGCTTGTGAGGTTGTTTAAAAAATATTTAAGTCTGAAGAAAATATCAAAAACAGATGAGAAAAGACTTTTTGATAGCCAAACAACAGCAAAAATAGTCCTGTCTAGATTATGTACAGGGATTTGAACATGGGATGTTCTGAGCAATGTTCTGCTGATACCAAGGTTACCTTTCTTTGAAAACAAACATTTTTAACAAGAGTGGCAATATATCCCTAAAAAGGCTCAGAAAAGAAATCTGAAAGCATCTGCACAGAAGGTGAAGCACCATTTCAAGCAGAGTTATACAAAGATTTGATCAATTTGCACAAAAGTTCACATAATTGATCTGCTTATGGACCATCTTATCTTTTATTAATCTCTTATTACTTGTGTTGTGGCATGATTTTACACTGGAAATATGTAAAATTTACAGGCAGCAGCTGAAGGAGAAAATGAATCTCTGTGAGTACCTTTAGGAACTGGTCGATTTTTTTTGTTTCCTGCAACAGCAATGAGTGCGGTCTGATAGCTGAAGATAAATGCTTGACTGTAGCAGCAAAATTTGTAAAGTTGCTCCATCCACCAGTGCTATGAGCTGATGACAGTAGGCAAACGTGGCTGTCATCATAGAACTATACCTTCAGGATCACAAATCAAGACTCCTTGGCAGAGATTGGTATTGCTTCTGATCCACACACTTCCAACGTTTGCTAGGATTGGCAATATATTTCTAGAAGGATTATACTATGCTGCTAATGACTATTCATGTATTAGAGGAATTAAGCAACTAGCCATTATGACGAAGATTTCAGGAAACCAACAGTGTTTTGAACTGAAGAAGCACAGGACTTGAGACGCACACAATAAAAAAACAAGGCATTCACGTTTGCTGGTTGAAGCTAAGGGGGACAATGCCGCCTAGACCCAGGTGAAATTACAAGATGTTTGGCTGTGGAATTGCAACAGAAAGGTCATTTCATGCTTTGTTACATAAGTCTGTTGATGGAAACCTTGATATTGGAACATGTTAGATAAACCTTTTTGTTTCCAAGAAAAAAACCTCAGCTTTATTAAAAAATGTTTTAGATTTCATATGCACCTTGTTTTATGGAAGCTGAGCTCTCGAGAGTCTAATGCATTTTCAAATAATTTTTCTTTTTATAAGCAATCTCTTAATTTAAAAATTGGTTTTGAAATCTTCTTCCTGTTTTGAAAGATGCTCAGATACCATCCATGATCAGATTCAATTTGGTTACAGGATTGAAATGATCTGATGAGTATTCCTCTTGTAACAGCTGGTCTGAAATCTTTGCCAGTCCTTTGCATAAGAGAGGTGTGTAAACATTTATTTTGTGTCTTTGCCTCATGGTTATCCTTTCCAAGAACAAGCTGTAAATCAAGTAAAGTGTGGCTTCTGTAAAATTTCTCTCACTACTGCCATAGTTGTCATAGAATCATAGAGTAGTCTGGGTTGGAAAGGACCTTAAAGATCATCTAGCTCCAACCCTCCTGCCACGGGCCTTCCACTCCAAATGCTATCCAACCCAGCCTTGAACATTTGAATGGGACATCTGTAATTTCATTGGGCAATCTGTTCTAGTGCCTCACCACACCTACATGCTTTTGTTAATAGCCTCTGTCCATCTTTTTCACAGGCTTCCTTCAGGTACTAGACAGCCACAATTAGATCATTATGAAGCCTTCTCTTTCTTGGCTGACCAAACCAGTTCTCTCAGCCTTTCCTCATAAGAGAGGTGCTCTTACAGAAAAGTTTCTTCTGAATAGATTCAGTATGGTACTGTCTGAACAGCTAAGAAATCTAGATTTGCTTGGCTCCTCTGCACTCAAACACCCAAAAGTCAGAATTTTGCAAGTGAGTCTTTAATGTTTGTTTAAAATGGTGGCCTTGACTGTAGTTACCTACGAGTCTACATCAATTATGAGTACAAGAGGTAGGATTTCATACCAGAAGTCTCCTAACAGTCTGTTGTGGTCTGGCATGCTCATTAGTGAGGGATATATCACCTCTGAACTGCTTTAAAGTTAGAGCAAACCTCAAAAATAAAAAAAAATAATCTAATACTGGTCATGAATTAAGACAGGTTTTGACATATGTGTGCCAGACAGACTGAAACAGCTGGATGTGATTGTTTTTAGCTTTCAGTATCTACTCTTATTCCCCTCCAGTTTCTTTTCAGCATTGAGTCACGTTTCTGCACCAGAACTCCAACTCAACAGAGTCATAGGATGTTTTATGGATTTCTTCAGTATCACACATCTAATTTGCCAGATAGGTTTACTTAAAGGTAGGTTTATTATCCAATGTATTGTTTAGACACTATAAAAATCATATCTCAGTAAAAAACATTCACTAGCTCTTACACTAAGCTAGTACTAACTCAAGATGAGAAATTAATTTAAAAAGCAATTTTAAATTGTGAGATGTTCATCATCAAACTCAGGTTTTGATAAACAATTTTTTTAAAAACTTTGTTGGAAAAGACAGTAACACTTCAAACCCAAATATTTTTTCTCTCTAATATTACGTTGTATACATAACCTAAGCATTCTGCAGGCTGCATTGAATTCTCATATAATCTTCTACACATCAGTAAACTCAGACAACTAAAAAATAAGTGTAATAAAAGGCTCAATTTCTACATTTTGCGTAGTTGCAGAGATAATACTGTATAACGAGCTTTTAGTCTAACCACAAGAACTTTCCAGACTAATTTAGTGATACCTTGTCCTTAGGATGATTGCAGTGAAATTTAGTTTATCACAGAATTTACTTTGGTAAGCACACCCCTTAAGAAGGTTCACTTATTTTTCTCAGGAAAGTGCACAGTCCTTAGCAGCTGAGTTAGCCCTTCTGCGTGCTTAGCATAACCCAGAAAGCAGGCTCTTACTCTGGAGCCACTTTGCTGGAAGTTATGTTACTGTTTAAGTGTGCAATAACCCCTAGCATGTATCCATGTGTTACTTTACATTCATATAAAGTAAACAGAACAGAAGTTCAATCCAGTGAAAATTTAAGTCATGATACACAAGGAAAGAAAGGCAGTAACATAAGCTGAAGATGGATAACAGGGTGAGGGGATTTTACTAGCAGCAACAGCAGAATCTGAACCGCAGCAGTAACATTTCCTGCAATATTGAAAACTACTACAGATGACTCTGCAGATACCTTGGCTCTGCTCTTCCACTGTGAGTTAAAGCGCTTGTGCACCTGAGCGGTCTTGCTATCCCCTAAAAGCTACACACTGAACACAAAAAAGATGACATGACTTTAGTTCAACTCTACTTGCCTCTGAGTTTTGCCTTATTCTAGGACTGTCTTTTCATTTATGTTGCCATTGCCTGCTCTAACGTAAAGCAACCTTACAATCCTAAGAGCACAGCTAAGTTTCTTCTGCTATCAAGTTAGGCCCAACCACTGATTCTTGGATCATTTTCAAATGGAAGCACTGGAAACACAGTGTGCCAGGATTATTCCAAGGAGACCTGCAGGTGTTCAGTGCCATTAGGTCAAGATTCTGAATTTCCAAATGACTCAAGGTCTTATCTAAATTTCAGCACCCACAATCAATTAAAGAAACTAACATGCTATCAAACCAAAGAAACCCTGTTGTGGTGAATGAACCAACCAGGGGGCCACAGAGCCCAGGAGGAGGTTTGGTGGGCTGGTACCAGGGAGTGAGCACCTCTTTTTCTGTGAAGATGGCTTCTGCCTTTGAATTCCTAGGGTTCCTGAGGGGCAGTTTGGTCTACAGCTGACAGACACCCTTTGTATCCCCTAAGGGAAGGTGTCCTGGCCTGTCCCGCCTTTCTCCTCTTCCTATGGGTCCCTGCTATGCCACCCCGCCCCCTTCCCTATATCGCTTTAAAAAGCCCCTCAGTCTCTCATCTTGCCCTCTTCGTTTCCAGTCCCCTTCGAGAGAGGTTCTGCAATAAACCCTTGGAACACCGGCCAAAGGGCCACGTCTGCTCATCTGTTTCTGGCCGCGCCTGGGCTATCCACACGCCCCAGGCACGCTGGGCTCCGTGCCCTCCACGGCACGGGCTGGGAGGCTGGCCAGCGAGGCACCGAGGTGCCCCGGGGCGTTCACCCTTTGTGATGGACTTCCCGGACCAAGCTGCGGCCCTCCAGCCCGGCCAGCGTGCCGGCATATTAATATAAAACCCCAGAGCCAGTGCTTTGTATTCAGACATGCTGACACAGGCTAATGTGACAGGCTCTTCCCTTGATGCCAACAGCAAGTAGTCACGTTTAACAGTTAAAAACGCACAGGATGAGTCAAAGGCAGAAGATTTGATTCATACCTACTAATGTCAGGAGCATGCTTTTCAGTTTAAAATATTACAAAAATCACTCCTTTTCTTGAATTAGACACAGTACCACACAATTAATAGCTTCGCATTGGGTTTTCTGACAATAATATGGCTTATTTTCAACAAAAGAGAAGTATGGAAGATAAAAGGAACAGAGAGAGATTGCTGGGCTGCAAGTAGGCCTTAAACATGAAGTGGATAGGAATTTTATCTACATTGGACCATGCACAAGTATTACAGATGTAAAAGTCTTCCATTTAGCACAAAGTCTTACAAAGAATTGCAATTAAAGCTATGCACCCATGTTTAGGTGATAAAATAATTTAGACCTTTGGATCAAATCCAGAACTGCAAATACTGGGACAGAATAAAATCTGATAAAGGGAATTAATTTGCAGCATAATTGTGAATATTCCTATTATTATTCCAGCACATACTACCAGGCACATTGGGTGAAGATTCTTAAAAAAAAAAAAAAAAAGAGTGTGGTCTGAATACAGTGGTAAACTGACATCTTTTTATTTTTGGCTTCTAGATAGCCAACTCCTTTTTTCATAATCACATGGAATTTACTTGAAACAATGTAATCTATATTCATTCACTTTGGCAAAATGAGAAGCTGGAAAACTCTGGGAAATCTTGCTAATCTACGCATTTAAACATTCATATCTATGACTGGGTACCTCTAACTCCCACAAATGTGCTGGAGAAGATGCATGTTATAAAGCCTTTGTCAAGTCTGAAAACACAGAAGAAGTTTTCATACCAACTAAGATGCTCAGTCTCTAACTATTGCTTGCTTCTCTGGCCCACACAGACTTTGTGGATTTTGACAGAGAAGATTGTCAAGCTTTCAACACCCCATTTCTTGGCACTCATGGACTCCCTCTGCTCAACTGCTTGTGCTGTTAAGTACATATATACATTACAGAAATGTTAAAAAACAGATTCAAGCACTGCCATTTTAGTTTTGGTTAGCAGGTTTAGGTTGCTCTTATTGTTGGGTTTTTTGCCCTTTCTTGAGGATCAGAATCACTGAAGCTGCCTGGCTCCTCTGGCAATCTCTAGTACCATGGTGACTTGAGCAGAGTCAGCCGCAGGTAGTTGCCCACGGCCATATCGAGTCAGGTTTGAATACTTCAGGCAGGCAAACTCCACAACCTCTCTGGACAATTGGTGTTCAACTACTCTCACAGTAAATAAGTTTTTCTTATATTTAAAAAGAATTTCCTTTATTTCAATTTCTACCCATCACCTTCTGTCCTGTCACTGCATATAACAGATAGGAGCCAGGCTCCAACATCTTTACCCTCCCATCAGATATTTATGCACATTGATAAATTCCTCCCTGAAGCCTGCTCTTCTTGAGTGCAAAAAGCCCCAGCTCCACTGTTTAAGCTGCAAGCCCTTCATCATCTTAGTGGTTCTTCAGTGGCCCCACCCCAGTATGTTCATATCTCTCTTTTACCCGAGAGCCCAGCACTGGGCACACCACCCAGATGTGCCTCACCAGTGCTGAGGACAAAGAGAGAGGTGTAATGACCCGATGTAATGTTCTGCCTGATGCAGCCAGGGTGGCTTTTGGTCTTCCTTGCCACAAGGGCATGCTGCTGGCTCATGGTCAGCTTGGTGTCCGTCAGGATACCCAGGCCATTTTCTGTCAAGCTGCTGTCCTGTTGGTTAGCCCCCACCATGTGCAGGTGCATGGGGCTGCTCATCCCTGGATGCCAGGTTTGGCACTTTCACTTGTTGAGTTTCTGGGAGTCCCTGTCAGCCCATTTCTCCATCCTGATGAGGCCCCTTGGGACGGCAGAACAACCATCTGATGTATCGACCAATTACTTCCATTTTTTAATTAATTAATGAAATTGTGAAGATACTTGGTATTATCAATCTTTGCTTGTTATCACTGTCAGGCACAGAATTAAAAAGTGAGACTGAATGGCATTTATGAGATCTTTAATAAGACAATTATTAGAATAACTACTAAGAACACTTGTGTTTTGAAACATTATCTCTCAAGTCGGGACAGAAATGCTTCTTTAATGGCTCACTGCTGTCAACATTTTTTATTTTAGTAGATTTGATAATTTTCTGGCATGTCTGTTCAAAACCTGCCACAATGTGCCGACTTGCTGTGACAGTCCAGTGGCTGGTACTGTGTGCTATGGCTATGGCAACCTTGGTTCAAATCTGGCTAGCAGCAGGAGGGGAACATGTGTTTTCATGCTTCCTTTTCAACAGCTTTTAAAATAATTATGTAACTTTGAATGTACTTTCACCAGGTTTTCCCCCATTGCTTTCTGAAAACAAAAAGAAAATTCACAGACTAAAATTACTACACGTTTGAAGATAGATATTGGCCACACAGAAGACAACGGAAGATTTCATCAACAGACTGCAGGTGCCAAAAGGAGCAGGAATATTTTTCTGCGACCATAGCATTTGTGCTTGTCTTTGGCACGTATTCTGTGGGCAGTGCTGTTTTGAGCGGAGGGAGGCACGGGGGTGCCGCAACAGCAGTGTCCATGCTGGGCGGGATGGCGCGGGGGGCCCGTTGTAGCTGGTGCGCCCTAGGTGGCAATGCCCGCGCGGCCCCGCAAAGCGGGACAGAGCACACTGTGCTTCGGACATGCCCTCTGCAGCCTGCCGTGATCGTATAGTGGTTAGTACTCTGCGTTGTGGCCGCAGAAACCTCGGTTCAAATCCGAGTCACGGCACAGTGGGAACGGAGTTGTTTTACTCCTCACATCTGGGGCCTTGGGGCTGGACACAGCACCGCGGAGGTGACACCCACGCAGGACCTACTTCAGTGTCTGATGCACAGAAAAAACAGGTGAGAGGCAGCAGTAGCTGCACAAGTGAAAGGTTCATATGGCTCATTGCTACCTGGCAAGGTGGTTGGCACTCTTTGCACCATTAGCTTTTTTTCTCCTTTTGTGTGGTATCGAGATCACACAGATGTTGCTGTGCTAATGTCATCTGGGACAACATTTTCTCTGATGAGATCACACAGATGTTGCTGTGCTAATGTCATCTGGGACAACATTTTCTCTGATTTCACACTGTCAACTTTTAAACAAATGTCTTTGCATTCTCCCAGCAAGCATTGATTTCTTTCTATGATCTCTCCCCAGGGATTACTCACCACAAAAGAAAATTCCAGAAGAGTTTTTCCAGAAAGAGCGGCAAAGGAGGCATTAAATTACATGCAAATTATTTCTTTACTGTGAGGTCTCATAGTATCTTTACTCCAATAATTATGCACTTACGAGATAAGTAATCAATAGCAGCAAATGGAAGACATCATGTCTAGGCATAAATTTGATAAAAGAGAAGAAAGACACTGCTGGAAGTGCGGTGTCCTTGTTGGGGGGGGGGAAGAAGATGATGCAACTGAGAGGATTCTGCCACAAGGCAGAAAAATGGTCTAATAAGATTCTCTATTTGTCAAAGCAACATTCATTCCTCCTGCCCATACTGCGTGGTGGGCGTTTCTGTCTATTAAGGCGGGGGTGTTAGGGACCAGTGGTTTTCCAGTGTGGGAATGGTGAGGTAAGGAAGCTAGCTGAAAGGCACAAGGGAAGAAATTTTGAAGAGACCCTCCCAAGTGCCTACTGTTGGCACTTTGTATGCTGACTGAACCATGTGGCAGCACAGTTCTAATTTGTTACTAATAGAATATGCTCAAAAAATTATTAACAAACTTAGATTATGTAACCAATTGTAATTTTATCCATAGACAGCTACACATCCTGATGACTGAAGTAAAAACTGCTCATTTTGACCAAATGATTACTTTATACCAAAGCGCAAGGCCTCACTACAGGTAAAAAGAAGAAACAGGCTGAAAAAGGAGGAACTAACAAATATTAATTTATGGCAAATGGATTTATGTTTCTAACAGTTGAGGCTAGATTCTCAAAAGTTTTCCTTACTGAAGATTGTGTATGTCCTTCTGAGGTCAAACATCACTCAGGCTACCAGACAGAGTATTCACAACTCTTGGCAAACTCCTTTTAGGTGTCTGTCCAGAGCTAAGTAAGGAAGCAAGACTATCTTGAAACTATTAAGATGAAAAGGGATTGCTTTTAAAGCAGGTCTCACATAACTCTGAAGACCTGCAGGGAATATTTAATTCCATTAAACCCATCTATCAGCAAACAAAAATAACAACGACCTTATGGTGAAACAATGCTGGTGAATCAACCACAAATCTCTTTCTAGAAATTGTACTTTTGTCTTCCTGGAAGACATCACGTTTCTTGTATTAGGACCTCTAGAGTTATTTTGCAGTTATTTTTCAGTCATGCTCGGTTCTTATGCAAAAAACACCAGCCTTCAAAACATGTTTCCAATGAGAATTTTCTATGATATGCTAATTTTCTTGCTGCTTCTTTAGCAAAATTATTCAGACTTTACTTTCTCGAATTTAAGAGTAAAATACCAATTTATCCCATGTGGTTTTAATACAGATGTCTTCATGGCTATATCATAAAGAAGTTTGCTTTAGAAAACTTCATAAAGAAGTTTTTTTTTAGGTCAGTACACCTTCTTGCCTTCAGCTGCATGGTGAATAATAGCAATAGTGCAGGTCCCAGAATAATCACATCCTGGCATGCCAGATTTTCCTAAAGAGTTTAGATACAATTATGGAGAGTAAAATAAGAGGTTTGCTGCTCATATTAGAGAATAACAGAAAAAAATTATTATTTGAGGAGTCTGGAAGCATGACATCTAAACTTGAATTTCAGGAATCCATGGAAACGAAATTACCAGAAAAATTGAGGGAGTTCTGTTGTTGGCTCCATGCACAGGTCTCAGGTGCAAGAGGAATATAGGTGCTGGTTTAGCAGTAGAGAGATGCTGATTACGTTGACATTTCAGACTGTGTTATAAAAGAAAATTTTTGCTAATTAGCACAAAATATCAAAGTATACTCTCTTCTCAAAGACTTTCAAAGCACTATTTTGAGATCACTTTGGACTGAGGCTTTTTTGTGGCAAAGAAAGAATTCTTTTGGAAAGAGTATCACAAACTGTCATCTCCTGAGTTGTATTTGGTGTAGAGAAAACATACACAGCATTTCTGTATAAAAGTGTGGAGGAAAAAGTTGTAGAACATTAGGCACAAAAATTAATTTCATGAAGCTTTGTGAAAGAGATATTTATCAGATGTGTTTGAATCTGAATGAAAGAGCTGATTAAGTTTCTTGTTTTGAAATTTTCAATCAAGAGGTCACATCTATAAAGTTTTTAGAATAAAGAAAAATGAGAACTTGGAATTTTAAGATGAAAACACATAGAGATATACATTTTTAAAAACTGAAACATAAACCATTAGTTAGATAGTTTTGGAGACATTTGGTGGGTTTGAATTTGTGCTGAGCTTTTGATGAAGAAGAAGAACCAGGCCCTACTCAGTAGGTTGAATTGTAGTGCAAAAGATTCTAGGATTCCAACCTGAGTCGAAGCTTAACCTGAAGTGGTACAAGTCAAAAGCTTCAAAAATTGAACAATAGTCTTCACATGTGTTCTGGTGCAGCTCTCTCCAGTGCTGTGACTGCTGAAGCATTATGAATAAGAACCAGTCTTATTTAGACACCAGGACATGCTTTCTTTCAAGAAACACCAAAGACAGATTATGAGAACAGAACTGCAACATCAGACATTGTTTATGTAGTTCTGTTTACACATCAGGCTCGGGAATCTCTCTGTCTGCCAATTTTTTCCCAATTACTACCCATTCTGCAATAATAGCCTGTAAACTCAGAGCTGAATTTCCAGAGGTAAAATCATCCCACCTGTGAAGTGAATTCCTGGCATTCTTTGCTAAAGCACAACCAGGTATTTAAGCTTTCAGAAGTTCTTTTTACCACATATTTCCTTTCAAAGAGTCTACTTGACCACAGCCTTTTGAAAGGATTTCAGAAGAGACCTATAAAAGTTTTAATATGACCTGCACTCCTGTAAAGAGAATGAAAAAAAACAGAATTAATTTGATTTGATGACTGCCGATTCAAAACAGCCACTGCCTCCTATCCTGCTCAACACCCAATATGGATATCAGACAGGATGCAACCAACTTTGCTGCACTCTTGAAAAATGAAGAATAACAGAAACCTACAATAGTCTCTATTAATGTTTCAAAAGTTTTTCAAGACTTTCTATTCAGTGCTGCCTTTTCAAAAACTAGCTGTCTTTCTCTATAACTTAAAAACTCTACCTGTTTTAGCCCTAATCAACAGTTAACGTTAAGATAAAATAACAAGAAAAAAATCTTTCCCCAAGATCTTGATGAGTACATCTAATTAGTTTTTACTTTCAGTGCCAAGAAGCAAAGTAGTTGTGCTGGAGATATGGAGATAGACACCTCCATGTCCTAAAGATTTTATATTTTAAGCAGAATGAGCCATGCACGAGAAAATAGCAAGCACAGAATGATATGGGAAAGCTGCAAAGAAAGGCATGTAGTGTCTTCTCATGCCTTGTTTTTAGACTACTATTCATTTCATACTTGCTTTCAGTTTGTTGCCTAAGGGTAAAGAAGGCTGCTGAAGTGAACCCTTCTCTCTGGCCTCCAAATTGTTCTTAGACAATAAAATATTCAGAGCTTCAGAAACAGATTTATGTAAACTTGTTAATATTTTTAAATTTATTATTATTTAAACCATGGTTTCCAGCTGGGAAAGTGTTATGTGGACATGTCTGCTAGGCATGATGATCTGCACATTCCAGCAACATACAGGCAAATCTTTGTGCAATTCAAGGTTCAAAATCAGTTCGAGGATTACCTCTTTTTGTTTCCTAGTCTGTAGTCTTGTTATCCTTGGAAAGTCTTTTGCACTGAAGTTTTTGCTTTCTTTTTCTCTAATGAGAAGGGAAAATTGATAAATATTTTCTCAGGAAGTGGAATGCTGGGAACCATCTGCACTTGCATGTTTATATTCCAAAATGAAGCTGGCTTTTAATTTTTATTTTCTTGTGAGGAGAATAAATAACTTCAGGGGGAAATGGGAAGAAAGGTCTGATTATCTGCCTACACCATTCTTGATCTCAGTTTATAGCGTGACCATCAAGCTAGCAAAACAAATATTGGTATCCCAAATAAAATAAATCAAACTGAATAACCACTGTTTTCCAGTAAGTCATCATAAAACAAGAATAAATTTTTTTTAAAAGGGCACTTGGAATTTGTCTAGTGTCCTACTGAAACCCTTCAAAATCATCAATAATTACAATAAGGTAATATTTAGCTACAGTTGAACACTGGATATAGAGAAGTCAGTTCCAGGGAGGTTGAGGTCAAGGAGGGGTGAGCTTTGAGTGCTTTAGCAGCCTCAGGATAATGCATGAGTAGAGCAAAATATTTGATGTGGCAATTTTTGAATTTCTTTTTTAGGACTTAATTCACTAGGATTCTTTAAAGAGTACATGCACCTGTGATGAGTTAATTTGCTATTTCTGGATTTCATAAAATCTAACACAGCAGATGACATTTCTGAAAGCAGGGATAGAGTATGAAAGATCATCCTGGTCTCTTTCATGCTAGTGTGTATTTCTAAATTGCTTTCTTTTGGGAAATCAGGCACATCTGTCTCATCAATTAGACCAAAAGTGCACAAGCTGATTGCTCTGACATGCTCCTAAAAGGCTGAATGATATTTAGACAGGAAATCTAAGGCAAATCACAGGAATACTCAAAGATATTTTGAAAAACACAACAGAAAGAGCTCTCATGAACATGAGGAAGGTCATAACATGCCAGGGGTCATTAGCCTGCTACACCAAAACTGGGACACTTAAGCCCACAGCTGCCAAAGGTTATGTGCCCTCCGAGGTTTCCAGGCATGCAGGGCTTTGATTTTTCCTGACAGCGGTGCTAAAAAAGATTTGTTTCACTTCCTCACTCAGTAGGATGGTAAAGAATTTTCCTGCTCCCTTGGAGAGAGAAAGGCACCTGTCATTCACACTCTGAAACAGCTGGCCAGTTGCAGGAAGCTTGAATCTGTCTGAGCTTTTTGGAGATGTTATCCATTATAAAGGGGCTGATGTCCCATCAGATGCAGCAGTGAGAGAAAAGCAGTGCTTGCTCTTGAATTGACTACGTATCAAATTAAAAGACCAACTATCAGAAACTATTCAGTAGCTTACAAATTATTTTATTAACTCATAAAAATGATGTTTGATTAATGTAGTTATTAACAGTTATGTCATTTTGTTTGTTTGTTTATTGCACAAACAGCTGTTAGTTACCATAACCAATTTACTAAATCAAAGTGGTAATTTTAGAAGTCTTCATACTGAGAATCTGAGCTCATATTACTCAGTGAAATAGGACAGTGAAATTACACATTGTTCCTACTATAAAAACAAAGAGAATCAACAGACAAGTGATGGTTCCTCTTGCCTGTCACCAGCAAAGACCTTCTGCTGGCAGCAGTCCAGGCCTAGGTAAGCACGATTTCCACATCTACCACTGTCATATTTCCAAGCAATTCAGGTTGATTGTTTTATTAGCATGAGAAAATAGGAAAGATCAAAACCAAAGAGGCTTCAAGGCTCAGTCCAGACATTAAGTAGCTGTAATGAGTAAAAATTCCATGGCTGCTATGAGACTGCATTTATCACAATGTCCATAAAAGTTTAAATTTAAAAAAATCTCACTTGGCACCAGGATTTCTGAATTAATACTTACTTTTGCTACGTACTCTTTTAGAAAAACATTCTTGTAAAAGTTACACGGTTTCTAACTGCCTTCTCATCTTGGCCTTAGACATCACTAAATAAAAATAATAAAAAGTAATAGATTACTTTTGATATGCAATCTGTAATTACATCTCTTCAAAAGATACATCATCCCCTGCCGTGACTCGGATTTGAACCGAGGTTTCTGCGGCCACAACGCAGAGTACTAACCACTATACGATCACGGCAAGCCATCAGAAAACTCAAATTAAAAAGGAGACATTTTTTCCCTGGTGCTCTTTAAAATGTTGTATAAATGGTGCCACCTGCAGTTTACACTGAGCGTTAGCAGCAGCTTGCTCTAAACATTCTTAAGATTAATTATCATCTCGAAATTGCTTCCAGACTTATTTTACCTTACTCATAATAATCCATGCTTATCAGAATTGCCTAGCAAAAGGTTCGAGATTGTTATAATATACTTTCCCCCATCTCGTAAAAATCTTTTCAGAGATATTTTTTACCTATTTTATCAGTAGTGGGGAAGGCAAACCACAACAGCAGAAAAGTCTGACAGATTTCACCAATTTATCAAAATCTATGTAGTTGAAAATTACATTTGATTAGTTGAACCAAATTCCTTACTTCTGTCATGAGCAAAGAACATAAAAGACATCTTTTCCAGAATTTACATTACCTCTGTGAAAGAATGTGGTCAAACACTACAGATGAAGTCTGAGTAAGCCCTTTGCTTGTATGAACAAAGATCATCATTAGGGTAATAGTGTAATACTGAAGCTGAGATTCTGAGTAGCACTTGCCCTTTTACAGATATTCAGAGACAAGAAGGCAAACAACAAATAGGCAGAGCAGCAAAAAATGTACTAGTTCTTTCACATGAAAGCTGCAGCAGAAATCAAGCTGCAATAAGAGAGATTATAATGAGGAAAAAGAATACTGAGCAAACTCCAGGGCACTCAGGTCTTGTTCAGAAAATGCAGCCTGGTTTTTCATGTTCACTCTCTCCAGTTATATTCATTATTTTCATACAAAATGTTGTCTCCTTAATAGCCTTGGAGAGCACAGCAGCACCACCACTGCAGTGGTACATGTCCCACTGAATCTCTGAAGACAGAGAAAGACAAAAAAACTTACTTGACTGTAATATGCAAGACCATTAACATGTCTTCAGCATGTCTTCAGCATGCTGAGATGTGGATTTACTCTGGATGAAGGTCTGCACAGTGGGATAACTCATAAGTAGACTGTGCAAAAGATGATCAGGCTGGGAACTGAAAATGCAAATGTACTAAACAGACTCTGCTGTGCTCTGCTCTGCCTGAGGAGCAGAGGCTCTCACAACCTCCATCTTAGGGTAAAATGCTGGTACCTCTTGCACTCACATAGAGGCCCATGCTGCCACTGAAGCTGAAGGAGGGAATGAGAAAGTATCTCTTTCTGATGGTTGGTGGGTGCACTTGGAGCACAAGGGTGCTCTGATGGTGGTTTGGACTGCTGTACTTCACCCTACAGCCTTCCCCAATATCTTAATGTGACCAGAACAGCGTTTTTCTCTCAGGGGTCAGCATACCCTTCCACAGGACAGGAAAATGGCATTGCTCAACATCATCAAGGTGAACAAACCTAGAAAAAAAATTGTCCAGTAGTATCTTCTCTGAAGTTTCTTGTTACTATAGACCTGTGATGGTAGAACTGTCAGAATATTTGCTGCATTTTCATATGCATGCCTTTAAATAACTTAAGGTTTTCTAATTTCAGATCTTGTTATTGCTGGTTACCTGTCTTGAAGTAATAAACAACTTAGGTTTTGGGTGAGCTCCTCAGAACATACAGATTTCTCCTAAAGACAGAAGTCAAGTAAACATTATAGATACAGGTTTTTGTCCATGACATCCCCCTTCAAAGCAAGGGCATTAAGTTAAAATTACTGCAGGACTCCTTGAAGTGCTTAATAGCATAATAATCAGGAGATTATGGAGATTTTAAATGTGGTTTAAATACTTGTAGTTGTGATGAGACAGGCTTTTTGCAAACTCTGTAATGTGTATTGATCCACAATAGTGTTACCTCCCATCACAGTCATAGGGGTGCTTTGTTTTGCAGCAGTAAAATAGGTTTGCTAGATTCCCCTCAAAAAATATCATGTGATGTTTTTTAAATCTGGGTGTCAGAGAAAAAACAACTACAAAAAAACCCCACTTCTAGTTCCATCTTATTGTATGAAGTTTACAATGTCATGCAACAAATTTTTTGCAAAGTTGGAGTCACTTGATGTACCATTTTTTTATTTCAGATTTATCTACACATGAGAATATAATACAACAATTACATTCATAAAACTTTAAGATCAGTACACAAATTTTTGAGATGAGAAAACAAGCAGTTACAACTGGGTAACAAATGATAATTTCATTACTTGTTCTACACTGGTACAACTTTTCATTTAAACTCTACATATCTCACATTTTTTGGCATTCACTACTATTTTTTATAATTGCTATTAGTAAAATGTTATTAGTGGTTCTTACTTTTTCCTGAAAGAATGTTAGTGCACATGAGCATGCTTTGTGAAGTATTTGCTTAGTTGTGTAATTCTCTGCCTCCGAGTTCAGCCTTTTTACCTTAAGCTCAGAAGACAACTGTGAAATTATGACCCACATAACTGAAAATATAATCTTTCAAAACAATTACTTTTTCAATTAACTTGCCAGTTTTGGATAGAACATTTCCCTTGTTCAGGGTTGGCTCTCTGGTCCAAAGCAAAAAAGAGTAATTTGAAGACACACAGACTCCCTCAACAGCCAGCAGGTTCTGGGGCAGGTCTGGAAGAAGGAAAACTTGAAATATATACAAATATCATATAGATCTCTCTCATTTCCAAGTGAGAATCTTTACTTTTAAGATTATTAATTAATTTAAGATGAATCTCTGCTTTCATTTGCTTTTAG
Source organism: Callaeas wilsoni (assembly GCA_013398955.1). Classification (NCBI taxonomy): domain Eukaryota; kingdom Metazoa; phylum Chordata; class Aves; order Passeriformes; family Callaeidae; genus Callaeas; species Callaeas wilsoni. Next base: position 59,261 of record VWPU01014179.1, on the reverse strand, counting down.
CACAGGCAAACATTATTTAATAGGACTAGTTTCTATACTTCTAACCTGTGTTTCAGTTGAGTGCCCCTGGCATCAGGCCATGGAATCTTTTGACTGTTTTGCCTTTGCAGTGAATTGCATATCCAAGGCTTGACAGAAAACTTGGGACAGGCATACCCCTGCCACACACAGAGTCGAGTAGCCCAAGACATCTACAGAGGAAACAGGAGAAGCTGTTCAGGTCTCTCCTCTGCCTACTGCTGCATATCTGGGTTTCTCAGCCTGTTTTGTGCCTGTCTCTACCAGAAAGGCTGTATTTCTTCTAAACTTGAAAATCAGAGACAAGCTCTATTTAATTTTGAGTAACAATCTTGATTTCCGTGACGTTCAGACTAATTTCGTGCAGCTCAAATGTTTGCTCTTACCACATGATAGAATAGACTCGAGTGCTAGGTCAAAGCCCAAACTTGGCTTAATACTCTATTTAGACTACTTTGTTTAAATTGTCACAGTTTGCAACAGGAACTGAATATATATTTTTAAATCATTATTGCCATTTTACAGTAGGCAGTTATCATATCAAGACATACTGGTATGTACAAGTGAAAAAGTCTCTTTCAGTACTGTTTTTTAGTATTAGAAAGAGAATGCTACAGGCATTTCTGTGTTTGGTGTTTTTTTCATGTATGCCTTCAAGCAAGAAAGCCCACCCCACACACACATGTGTGAATGATTTGTCTCAGTAAAAACTAGAAGAGAACTTATTATAGGCGGAAAAAGTTTGGCTTAACGCTCTTTGTCAGTAAAAACATAAAGGATTTTAAAGTTTTTGATGCATCAATAATAAAGACATTCTATGAAAGTTAGCGTTTGTAGGAGGCACAATCATGACCCAAATCAGAGATGCTGCTTGGAAGAATTGAAGCACTGATGGAGTTCTGACATTGTCTAGACAGACAGATCCAATGCTCTTGTAGGGGGAAGGTGAATGCCATGGTATAGCCACTTGTTAGCTTTCATTGCAGAGTTAACTTATTAAATATTTACATTTCATATCCTCACTGATTGTATTTTTTTAATGAACAAGAAAGAAGGGAAGAGATAAAGTTATATTTAAGTATTGTAAAACATTCAGGCCAGCATCTGGAGGCCTGCTGTGCTCCCTTGGATGGATTACATCATTTGAAGACTCTAAAGTCGTAGTGCTCTGTATAAAGACAGTTCTGATTGGCAGTGTTTCACAGTTGCAAGGCACAGGGTTTATTTTTTATTGCTACATGTATGCACGGCATTCAAGCAGTTTCTGCTCAAATGATTGCTGACTGCCTTTGGTTCAGCATTTTCACCGACACCTAATGTGGCCATGCCAGCCATACGGACTGAGCCAGCTTCCCAAAGGCAGGGTATGCTCCCTTTCTTTGACCTGCAGGGAGCAGGTCTGTGTGAGCCTTGCCGAGCCCTTTGTACTGCATGAGTACAACATGTCACTCAACAATACTGAGTCTCCTGCCTCGCAGGGGCAGCTTTCAGCTGAGTCCAATAAAGCATGGGCATTAAAGCCATCAAAGGGTGTACAGGGAGAGTGAGAGAATGCCATCACATCTCCAGGAGAGGATAAACCTCTTTCTGCTTACAGGGCTGTCATTTTGCTGAGCCTAGGACAGAAAGACATGCAGGCAGCTTAGAGTTACTCTAACAGGTTAATATAGGAATACAGAAGAGTTTCCTGTGTTGTGTACGTGTTTGCCGTTTGGCCACTACCTTTCTCAGGCAGACTCTGCACAGAACTTCACTTTAGTCCGTGTATAGATGGAAAATACAATTAATGCCCATTAGAAGTAAAACCTGGACTGAAAAGACTCTTTGGCAATTTATTAGACAGCTCTGCCATCAGCAAGAAGTCTTTTTTCTTCTACTAATATTATTTCTATTAGTAGGGCAACCACTCTTTTTTTTCTGTGTGATCTCCTACATTAAGAGTTCTAGTACAGAAGAGTCACCTCGGGATTTCTATTTTTCTTAGAATTCAAATACATTCATGGTATGATACTTTTCTTTTGCACTGTGCACTCCCATAATCAGTCAAAAAAGTAAAAAAAAACTATGGAAATGTCTATTATTTTCCCTTAGCCGACATCATGTAACTTTTTTTGTGAATGAATTGCTCCTCCTTCTAATGGTTTTGTTTTTCTTTTCTGTTGTACTTTTCTCGTCCTGCAGCTTTCAAGTTTCTTTTCGGTAGCCAGAGGCCTAGAGTGAATGAAATGGTTTAAGTATTCTTCCACCAGAACTCCATCTGCTTACAGAAACAGAATATTCTCAAACCAGTTTGGTTACTTCTGCAACCATGTATATTTAAATATAGACATTTATTGCACAAAGGGAGCAAGTGACATGGCTAAAATCTTCAAAGTAACAAAATGCCATACCATCAGCATTACTTAGTTCCAACCACAGTTGTGTAATAAGCCTTACAGCACAACTCCTGTGTCAATGATGAGAAAATTGTAGTCAGCTGCCAATCACCCCACTTTGCACAAGCTACAGCCAGCAGAGTGCTCAGGTCAGCATTCTAAAAAGTAGGTGCACTTCTGTTCATGAACAGCAAGCTTCCAAAGTCTATGTAGTAAGTGGAATTTCCCACTCTGTTGTCCAATGCTCCTGGTATGCAGTCCAAACCTGCACTGGCATTTCATTCTGCCTGTTTCTGGTACAAGTGATTGTGTCATCTGTTGTTCCTTCATTTTGTAACTTTTATCCTCTTGCAAAATTCTCCATCTTACTGAATATTCATGTAGATTGTATTCCTACAGTTGAAGATCCTTACAGGTGGGAATTTTTTTCTTAAGTGATCCTTGCTCTTTAAAAGTTTTTGCATACTATTCAAGGAAACCATGTAAATCAAATTGGATTATCAAAATGTGCACTGTGGCTTGCCCGAGGTGCAGTATGAGCTAGTACTGATCTCTCCCTAATTTTGATACTGAATTTGTAACCTGTCCTCAAGGGTGAAGAGCTGATGTCCAGGGAGTGGAGAAAAATTGCTCTGTACCTCCAAACATAGACTGAGAATAGGAAAGGTCTCAGGATGTTCTGTTATTGTCAGACACATGTTCTTTTAAACTCTAACAGGACATAAGCACAACTTCCCATTTAACATAAGTTATTAGCAAATTAGTTGAGGAAAGGTTTTTTGTATATGTAGTGTTCCTAATATTTCAACTCTTTAAATTGTAACACAACAAAGCACTTTCATCTAAAGCCAGCAGACTGTCATGTGTATCCGAACAGTTGCAAACCACACAACAGGGAGCATGACTGTTAGGCAGTTTTATAGTTTGTTCAGTACCATGCTCTCTCTCCTGGTGAAGAAAAAGAGGATATGCCTTTTTAAGCCAAGATTTGCCAGTCCTTTTCACTATGCTACATTTTAACTTGTTCTCAGTGGTTTCAGCTTTCTACATAGCAGCACTTTCTGTGCACATACTCTTTCATGATAGGCAAGTCTGGAGAAAGCACCCAGAGAAAAGCTAGGAGATAAATCATGTCCACATTCAGCTCAGACACTTGCAAGCACTGAAGGACAAGTGAAATTCCTTACAAGGAGATAGTAATGAGCAAGGCAGTCAAATTGACAAAACTGAGCTAAGGTCTCATAGGTTATATGACCTCTACATGATAACAGTCCTTAGACTGAACGTGTCTTCATAAGAGTTTTCAGCTAAACATTCAGTAACAAAGCCAGTATTTGATCACTCTGTTTATTGTGAATTCTTTCTTGAAGGACTCAAAAAAGTATGAAGGAGACAAAACATTAGGCTTTTTGTGATATCAGAACTGGCATAGCCCATATCCTCCTGTCAGTCTGGAATGTCATGCCTTCAGCTTCAGCATCCCAGGAGGCACTTCAGGGACAAGCTGCACAAGCTCTGAGATATGTTCATCATTAATGGCTCTTATCTCCAGCCTTCTCATAAAATGAGGGTGAGCATTATTTTGCGTACACCTTTCTGGCAGAACAAATGGCCCCATGTTTCCACAAGTGGAAGGGGCAGAGCCACAGGGTTATGCATCTGCAGCTACAAGCAGTTGTAAATCTTAGCTAGTCAGATTTTCAGCACACTGTCAGTGCTGATGAGCACCACATGTCTCCCTCAAGACTTGAGGGTATATATCCATCTCATTAATCTTGTTCTTATTATAAGCACAACTGCTTTATATTTCTTTCACCATGAATCATGAGGAAATTTGTTTGTGCCTTCTGTGTAGGGGTAGGATACAGTGGACCACAGGAAACACTAGTAAATTATCTTGTGAGGGACTATTTCCAGCCTAAATTTACAGGCTCAGTTGGATCTTAGCTTGGAGTTCTTCACAGTCTGGCTACCCCGGACTAAAAGTGACATTGGCTGTGCGAGAATAGGTGCTGCCTGCAAGGTGAAGCAGAGCTGGGAGCTCCAGTCACATAACCAGAAAACAGTAGCTGATGGTTCTACTCTCAGCCACTGCGAAAGTGATAATGTTATAGCAAAAGAGACAAAGCATCAAAACTAAAGGCTGGCTAAAGAGAGACAATAGAGTCCTCAAGGCTGAATTCAAGTAAGTAAATAAGTTGTTAGAAATGAAAGCCTAAGTCAAACAGAATTTCCAATCAAGAAGCTGGAAGGTAGTGGGATGCTTTTTTTAGCTGAAACAGGGAGAGGATGTCTCCAGTTTTCAGATCCTTTTGTTTGCTTACATAATATCTATCCTTTAGATAGCAAGTTCTCTATCATCCCTGAAAGTTAAGTGCAATAATCTTAAACCTACAGAAAATATATGTTTTCTAAAGTTATGAAACAAACTGATTCCTAAGAATCAGTTTTGTTGATGCAAATCAGCTCCTCTTGCTGTCAAGAAGTGTGGAACAGTTGACTCTAGACAGGTTCCTGTCTTTTCCAGGTCTCAGGGAATGTGAATTCATGCACTACTACTCACTGTCTAGTCCTCTCTCTCCCCATTATTCTCTTTTTCCCCATTAGCCTAATTATTTCATGTACTTATTTCATCCTGTAAACCATTACATATTCAGAGGATTAGTCAAAATGAGGGAGTCTGTACTGAAACATGTTCACATTACTGTATCAATTTACCTCACTTATCATTGCAGCAGATTTTGTTAGGAGTTCATTTACTTGTATATATGTATCCAAATGGGACAGATGGGTGTAGGATTTATGCAGATTTTTTGTGACACAGCTGAGGAGCGTGATGTTAGCTGCTGTCCTGTACCAGGCCCTAGAAAATACATGAAGAAAAGGGTGCTGAAAATAGGATAGACAGAGCTGATTTCTTTCTTTCTTTTCTTTCTTTTCTTTCTTTCTTTCTTTCTTTCTTTCTTTCTTTCTTTCTTTCTTTCTTTCTTTCTTTCTTTCTCTTTCTCGCTTTCCCTTTCCCTTCCTTCCTTCCTTCCTTCCTTCCTTCCTTCCTTCCTTCCTTCCTTCCTTCCTTCCTTCCTTCCTGCCTTCCCTCCTTCCTTTTTTCCCAAAACCTGTCAATACTGATGTGAATTTCTAAGATAGATGGATGAAATGTTTCTTGATCTGACTATGACCAATTTGTCTGAATATCCTAGTGTCTGTCTGTGATACACTGCTGTGTAATCCTTATGACTGGGTGAACACCATGGCCATAGTCTGAAAAGTGTGCTGTGAATGCACTCAAACTGCTCAGACTAGTCCCAAAGCATAGATACCTGACCTTAAAATGGTGGGTAAGTAGTTGTCTGCTCCTACAGCCAACGCAAAGAAGCTGAGGCCACAACTTTGCATTGCATGCTGTGACTAACTGGGGAAAATCAGATTTGACTTCCAGGCTGGATCCTAAGCAGGATTTCATTGGCCAGTGATCCAGTGACACACTGGTCCAGATTATCTCCAGAACCACAAGTCAGCAGTGGTGCTGTGGTCAGGATACCACAGTATTGCAATGGACAGCAAAAAAGTCATCATTTTCTGGGTACCCTCATTTGCAGCAGATCAGCTTCATAATAGAAATGGAGTTAAAAGCCTACAAAACCTGTTCTCAAGCCCTGTAAAATCACAGATCTCTTAGACCTTCACTACAAAAAAGACACTGAGGTAGTAGAGCATGTCCAGAGAAAGGCAATGAAGCTGGTGAAGGGCCTGAGGCACAAGTTCTGTGAGGGAGCTGGGGTTATTTAGCCTGAAGAAAAAGAGGCTGAGAGACCACCTTATCACTCTCTAGAATTACTTGAAAAGAGATTGTAGCTGGGTGGGGCTTGGTCTCTTCTCCCCGGTAACAGTGACAGGACAAGTGGAAATGGCCTGAAGTTGAACCAGGAGAGGTTTAGATCACATATTAGGGAAAAATGCATCTCTGAAAGGATTGTCAATCATTGGCACAGGATCCTTAGGGAAGTGGTGGAGTTACCATCCCTGAGGGTGTTTAAAAGATATGTAGATGTGGCACTTAGGGACAAGGTGGCCATGGCAGTGCCAGGTTAATGGTTGGAGTAAATGGTCTTGGAGGTCTTGTAGGTCTTTTCCAACCTAAACTATTCTACAGCTTTATGATTCTATGACTTTTTGACTTAATTAAATATGAAATGTATGGTTTTAAACTACAGCAGAAGTCCCTTACCGAATTCTCCTTAACAAATGAGAACTTCAAAGAGAAGAAACCATTGTTCATTCACCAGGAAGACTGTACCTCTCTGACAGAGCAGACTTCTAAAGGTGTATTCTAAGCGGAGCCATCTTTCACACACGGGCACGTACTAAATTTCTTTCTTTTTATTATAGCCTGCAAAACTACTTCCTATTTTCCCTTCCCCATGATAGCAATGTGTATAATAGTGAATTCATCATCTTCTCCAGCATTCTGAACGCCATTTTTGCAGCAAGGAATGAGGACAGGTCAGCATCACAGAAACTACTAAAGAACCATCGGTAAGTGAGTACAAACAAGACAAAACAAGTCATTGCACTTTTAATCAGATTTTTCATACCTATTTTTTAATATATATTCCACCCTAAGTTACACTATCTAAAAAATTCCTATATGTCTACAAAGGTCATCATAAGGAGCTTAATTTCTTTTTAGACGGCTGCAACTTACATTCATCATTTTTCTAAACATATTCTGCATTACTGTAGGGAATATGATTACTAACAACATATGAGCATTTACATGTTATTCAGACCATTATGGAAGAGTTACTTCTTGAAAATCTTACCCTGCAGGCCATTTTGGAAACATCAAAACCAGGCAATCAAAAAAGCCATCAAATTATATCCCATAAGTCATGAGATTGGCTCTGAAATTCAGTTTGTGATATTTTTGTAAAATATGTTTTAAAATAACATTTAAGTAAGATTTCAAAGTTACCCATATATAATTATTTTATTTTCTTATATCCTTTATAGAGCTGGAGACAAAATATATCAATTGGACCATAGATTTATAGTGGTCTGGGTGACATACAGAATTAAATTATGCTACAAATCAATTCCCCGAAATGGTAATTTTTACTTTCAGAATTTTAGTTTTATTCAGTAAGCAATCAGACAATAGTTATTTTAACTTAACACAAAGCTTGGATTTTTGTTTGATTTTTTTTCTCACTGCTTCACAGATGAAAAATAAAATAAAATATAATATACAGCTTGTAGGATTATCAAAAGTGCCAGTTACCATGCCAAAGAATGACTGAATAAAATCCTTTGAAATTTCTTATTATTTGCCATGCTTTACTCATGAAAGCAAAACTCACAATTTTCAGTTCTGAAAGATAAAGCGTCTGTGTGCTCTTTAAAACATCTTATGTTACTTCTGCTCAGAGTGCCAGATTCCCATATCTGAGCTTCTCCATCTCCCAAAAAGCCATCAAAATTTATTTTCACGTAACATATCCTCATGGTTTAGTTATGTGACATTCAGCTTTGCACATTTCAGCTACTTTTTAATGTTGTTTGAAGATCAAACAAGGTTTAACCAATCAGTAGTAGATATAGAGGATTTATCTGCAACCACACTATGCTGTTCCTTTAATACCTTTCAGCAACATAAGTGCTTACATCCTAATAGGTTTTTAGCTTAAGATCTAATCATCCGCTCTTGAATTAAGATGCTTGAATGAAGCCAACTCATTTGGAACTAAGCACTTTAATGTCAACAGAGACATATGGTATTGAGACTGAATTACAAAGGATCTCTTCTGAGCCATCTATTACGGAAGCAAGACTAAGACTCCAGCATTATTATTAGTTTACTCATTTATTTTCTAGCAAATAATTGAGAGTAAGATCTTCTTAAGAAAGTGGAAATGGTCTAATAATTGCAGTCTGGTGATATAGTACATTCCCGTGTGCATTGATTAAATCTCCCCCATCCATACTTTACGGCACTATGCTCATCTGTAAGATCTCCTTCTGAAACTGAAAGAAACAAACAAAATATGAAGTGAAACAACTTTAGCCTAGTGATTAAAATTTTAAGTTATCAGCAGTAATTTCAAGTCCTCTAACATTTATTAAGAACTCTAGACATTTCCTTGCTCTGAGTTATTCAAGCCTTATTATCTGACAAAATATTTCTTTAAGAAATCATTCATGACAAAATTTATGGCAATAAATAACACCCTCCATCAAATACAAAGTTAAAAACACAGGCTTCCTTTTGTTCTCAAGTTGTTCAACTCTCTCTAGTCTCAACATGTTGCTGGGGAAAATATGCTAGAGTTATCTCCTGTAGCATCAGTAGGTGAAAATGAAGTAGACATCCTTCTACAATTTTTGTTTATAGAACAAAAAGAGCGAACAAACAAACAAACAAAGCACTATAAACTGAAACTGAAAATGTATTTTTCTGGGATAGTCCTTCTAAGTAGAACCCAGCAGCTTTTTAATGTTCATGACCATATAAGAAAATTGCTGCCAAGATGTTGTGTTTAAATACCTTTGTGTGGCTGAGATAAAGGTCACAGTTTTATTATAGTATTATCAAGAATTTCTGTCTACATTTGTAAGGAAGACATGGTTAGACAATAAAGTTGCATTACCTATTTAAGCCATATGTTACCAAGGGCTCCAGCAGACAGTGGTCATCTCTCTGAATTGCTCTTTATTGCATAAATGCATTCCTACTCTTGGCCCAGTAGAACTGCAGCACAGGCTGTCACCACAGTCCACGTGCTTTCCCCCTTTAAAGGCAAATACCATCCAAAAGGCAGAACTGCCTTCTCTGTGTCACCACAATAAACATCTGGCAAATATTACTGCAGAAGTAAAAAGACGCAGTGCAGTTCTAACAGGAACATCAGCCACTTCTGTACTGTGAAGAGTTAAACATAGTTTTCCTTTCTCCCAGCAGACTGCATAGGAGAACCAGAGTCATGCATTACATTGGTTTTTTCCTGAAGATTTTCAGCTTTGCAAATTTAAGAGACCTCCTGTCTTTCTGAATATAGAGACTTTCCTATAAAAGCTTCTTGACATGGAAAAAATAGCTTAAAATTTCCTTTATATTTACTAAGTATTCCATTAAAGTATACTGGTTTGCTAATAGCTTGAGAGCTCCATTTTTGATTTTGGAATCTATGTTATTAACTACCTCAGAAATAAAAAAAAGCCGTTTAAAAACAACATTAATTTCCAAAAAGCTCTGCTTTGCAGACTTTCCTGTTAAAAACATTAGAAAGCATGAAGTTTTTTGTCATTGTCTAAATGCACCCATTATGAAAGTGACTAAGAACAATCTGCACTGTAGTACAGCACAGATTAGTAAAACCCACCTGAAGAACTCACATTGCACTTCTCCCTGTGAACACACAGTTCTAGTTTTGTTTTGGCTTAATCCTGCTGGTTTGCTTCAGCTTACTTTTTATCTTTTCCAAAGCTTATATTTAAGGTGGGTCATGAGCTGTCAGCTAAGTCTCACTGAGATCTCAGCAGGGGCCTGGCTGCAATTAGGCGCTGTACAAGTCAGACCACAAAGCCAGGCCACGTTCTCAGTTTGTATTCAGTGCAACACACAGATATGTAGCCCAGAGAGAAATGTGGCCTTTGGCATGTGCCAATTTGGCAAAGCAAATTCTTTAGCCAGGAGAGAGGCAAGTGACACAGCAAACAGCGAGAAATAGGGGAGCTTTTATTCCTGAATCTATTCTCCACAAAGAACTTGGGGAATTTTGAGCATCTTCAGCCTGAAGAGCTTCTTTTTTCTGTTTTGATCTCTTGTACAGGTAGATTGCAACACTGAGGTGTTCTGTGACTAGCCTGAAATTTTAAAGTGTACCATGGAGACACAGGCATTGTGAGTAATTTCTTCTCAAGTGGCAAAAACTGTATCAGTCACATTTGGAAGTTCTTCTTCAGAGAACCAGAAACAAAATTTTTAGTGAATGAAAGCAATATGAACAACATGTTTCTATCTATCCTGATCCAACTATTACTGGATTCATTCACAGAGGCTTACATAACATATGAAGGAAAGGCCCTCGTAAGGATACAGGAGAAATCTGTGTTTCTGATTCTCTTTGAAGAGCAACTAGTATTTCTTCACAGTCTAATTTTTTGTACTAATTATTTGAGGGGTCATGGGAGAGATTAATGCTAAAATAAGGAGGAGGAAAAGAACAGACTTGAGGGGATGAATAGCAGCTGTGGTGAAGAAATCTACCAGACGGTAATTGCACAAGTCCTTAAATACCCAGAACTTAATCTGAAACCTTCTCTGGTGTAGAAAGGCATGTGACAGAAAGGAATCGTTTCAGCACCACCAGGAAGTCTTTTGTTCACTTACACAGAGCCCCACTGGCTCAGGAGCTCACAGACAGGGCAGCAGCTTTTAGCTCTAAAGAAGGTAATGGCACATGGTGGTACTAAGCCAACACCGACAAATTGAAAGCACAGCCAAACAAAAATGTACCACCCCTTGGACTAGTTTCCTACCAAGATCCATTCCTACTTTTATGTAGGAATCTAATACGGTGTGCAATCCTTAAGAAATACCAAACAACTGTAAACATACAACGGGACATCTGTTGTGTGTGCAGATTAATTTTAAAAAACATTATTTGATGGTGATTTACTGAGAGAAATGCCACAAAGTGATAAAATTAACTTGTTGTAAATTCAAACTTCATGTGAAAATGTTTGTTACTTTTAGATGAATAAGAGCATGTGTCCACTTTTCAATTTATTCTGAAACACATCTTAATTGTGAAGATAAACGTAGAGATGACTCCTTAAAAGATGAGATCATAATGTGCTACGACTAATAAATAAAAACAGACCCTTCCTTCTGAGAACAGAATAAAGCCTCTGAAGAAGCAATGAATAACTTCACATGGTAGAAGTCTAACTATGACAGTATTTAAAATAAATATAAAATCATTTCCATACCTAACAGTTAGGATTCTAAACTATCTGGTTTTCTGGCCAGTCCTTGCATTCAAAACATTTTGTTCCATGCAAAAGGCTGGACTCCTTTCTGAACTGCAAAGGAGCGTTTCATATTTTGCTGCCATTCTCACGAGCCACCACGTGAGGGACTCAAGGACTCTTTTGTCTTTGCAAACCAGACTTATACCCACGTTAGACCTATTGCTCATGTTAAAATGAAAACTTTTGGGAAAATATCTCTGCACTTGCCACCTAGTAATGCTGATAACATACATGGAAGACTTTACTGCAGCAAATCAAATTTATCTGTTTATATTGTGAGGTGATGTAAGTAGATGGTTGTAACTTACAGAGCAAAAAAGTCACAAAATTGAAATTACTTTTTTTTTTAATAAAAATATTAACGGTGATAAACAGCACCATTTTTCTTCTTTTAGGCAGAGGAATAACTTTCATTCTGCTAAATTAATATATGCACAATATGCCTCTAGCAAATTAAAGCATAGAATTCATTTCTTCTAAGCACAGAACGAAGGACAAAACAAACAGGAAATATCTGCATCACCAATGACAGGGGAAAATTTTACCCAGAGCCTTTGTGGTTTTTTAAAATCAAATATGACTGTACTTGGAGGTGCTTAAACCTACTCCCTGCTGAAGCTTCAGACAGAGATCTGTAAAAGTTAAGATTTTCCTACACGGTATCCCTGTAAATCAAACTAAGGAATTTTGACATAGGCAAGCTGTAAGCAGATGAACTCTTTTTCAGAATACAATTGTAGACAATAGATGTGTAATAACAACTCCAAGATCATGTGGGAATAATATCTATTGTTTCAGAAGCAGAATAGCCATGTCAGCCAGGCGCAGTTCCATACTGATGAAGCAACTCATCTTCACAGTTCAGAAACAGTTGAGGAATTGCTGTACTAGACTGCATTATACGGCAAGGAAATGTGCTTTGATTTCAAGTGCATGTACAAACAACTGATTTTTTCTTTAAAAAGGCGTGTTCTTAATTTGAATTTTCTAAATGGAAGTCAGATACAAGCAAGAAAAGGCAATACATAGTTCTCACCCTTAATCAGCTGGCTGACAGATCTTCATGGCTTTTAATCTGACTTGGTAGTTCAGACTAGAACAAACGAACAAGCGAAAATGTGTCTTATTTTTTCTAGGATTTAAAGTAGATTAGCTGACTTCAGGAAAAGAATGTACTTTCAGGAAAAGAACATGTTTTGTCATGAAGACAAATGCAAAATTTTCTTCCAAATACTGACTAAAGTAAAAAGACTTTTAAGTTGAAATCATTTGGTTGGAGAGTAAAATACAGCCAAAGGACTTGAAAGTGGAATTGAATAATAACCCTAACCAACTGGAAAAAAATGGAAAAGAACAATCAGACAATGATCTAACTGAAATATGATTTAGATAGATAGATAGATAGATAGATAGATAAATAGATAGATGTTCACGTAAGTTATTGAAAAGCAGAAGGACTTGCAAGTCTCAGAGTCCTTTTCCACTATCATGAATAGAAAGGCCCTTATGACACCTTATAAAAATTGGGGGATTTTAAATTTTTCTACTAAGCTGTTCCCTCATTGTATAGCATGCTAGCAGAGAGCTAATGCAGGTACAGAGAGCTGAACCCTTTGCTTTCTCATAAATAAATGACTAAAAAGTCCAGGAAAACATACAGCATACAGTTCGATAGATGTTTCTGTTGTCCACATGTCCACAATCCTTCGCCTACATTGCTTACAATCTTTGGAAAGCAGAAACTGCTGCTCGAATAAAGCACCATGCCTGAAGACTGTGCTCAGCTGATGTGTATGCCACATAATATTAGTAGCACTAGATACTGTCTGTAAAAACAAGGACCTAAAAGACAGAAGGATTGCTGTATTTCCCAATCTCAGTAAATCTAAACTTCCTTGCCATAAGGAAGAAAGATTTGTAAAACATAAGTGTCATATCTATTGTCTGTAACCCCTAATGCAGAGAGGTGTCTGGAAATCCAGTGACGTGAAGCTAGCACTTGCCAACAGGTCAGTGTATCATGCTGTGGTGAGTGTTCTTTAACACTTACTAAAATGGAGAATATAGTGCCATTAAGACCAGAAAATTAGACTAAAATTTAGTAATTGCTGAAAACAGTCTGCCAGTGTAGAACTGTTTAAACAAAGCTGGTATTCATCCACTGGGAAAAGGAAGTGCCATCTCCCTAATGCATGCATGCACGGGTGTACGTGAGAGGTATTTTAATGAGGAGATGCATTAAAAATTGCTAAAATTTGACACAAACAAAATATTTATCATGCATTCTCTTTGGGTATTTACCTGGGGCAGTTATCTAATGAGCATTATAAATAAAACTCTGCATATGCTCTGTGGACACACACTTCTTCAAGTGCTGGCAGACCTGTATTTGTAACAGAATGTTAAAGTATGGAAGAAGCAAAATCAGATGTTTTTGTGACATTAGTTTTTAATTATTTACTTGTTTTGTTCCATCTGCTTTTCCTTGTTCAGCCAGCAAAGATTTGGCAATGTCTGCCCCACTCATGTGAATGCTCTTACCCTGTAACTGTCATGAGCATCATTATAACCTTGTCATTTGACTATTTAGGAACCTGCCCTTGCTAGTGTTATTTCTTTTGCTGATTATTTTGTGGCTTGGTAAGGAATGCTGAAGGCATCCGTCAGCCTTTCAAAGGATTGGGCCATTCCCTTGTTCTGTGGTAAGAACAAAAAACTTGGTTCCACCTTCATTCCTTGAGGAATCTCATTTCACTTCACTATCTGCTCTGTAGGACAGAAATCATCACAGTTTCCATTTTTATTTTCTTTCCAGAGAGACAACTCCCTTCATGCTAGGTCAAGTGCTTCTCTGATGTTCCTGTGGACTGTATCCACAGAGTAATATTCGCTTTATAAACTGAAGTATCCTTCTATTTTCAGTGTTTTTTTCATAAAGTCTTTCACCTTAAGAAATACTCTTTGTAGCCTGCCTCATTAATAGAGATTATAGCTTCTCAAGCAATGACCAACATTCAGGGAAATAGCTTTAATATCCATAGGATCAAATGCTATCTTCTTGCTTGAAAACGATGTGATTCAGACAATTCTATTAATGTTCACATACAGTTTAGTTTAAAAATCTTGGTTTCTTCTGCAAAAACTTTATGCTCAGCAACTTCAAAATGCTAATTTTGTTTGTCTTTGCAAATCTTTAATTTTATGGCTACTGAATCTTCATAAGGCCACTTTATATTACTTCATTTTATCTGTCGGAAAGTTCTGAAGGACATTATTCCTAGATGATACTTCCTAAATTTTCTTAAGGTTTACCTGCATCACTTTACCTGTTCTTATAAATTTTCAGTGATGCCACTGTTATTCAGCACTCTAAGTGAGGACCATAAAAACATGGGGCTTCAAGGCCACTTCATAGAGGGGATTTTGTTTGTTTTCCTTTCACCCTTCTCAGCTCCCACATAGGTTACTAGAGAAGCATCTTTACAGTTCCCATGAACTCAACTGCTAGATATGAGAAGTACAATATAAGGGAGCTGTGTCAAAAAGATGACTTTTTTTACTCAGAGTAGGAAAGACTGTATCAGGTTTTTTACTCTTTCTCTTTAACAATCAGATCAGTGTAAAGCCTATTTTCTCTTCTTATTGCAATCAAAATTCTTCCTAAAACCCAATCTGTTCTATTCCTTCCATTTGCAGAACTTCTTGTTCAAAATTCTGTTCAAACAGGTCTTGGTCACGCTAGAATCTAAACTACCTATCATTGCTTTGAGGGTCTGGCATATTTTTTTCCTCAAAAAATAAATCTAATATTTGTGCACACATGTATGCATATATTATGAAAAAATCCTCTGTTTGCCTTTGGTTAGTGGCTCATTCATGATATTTCCTTCCTTTTTCAATTCATCCTTTGCCCTCCAGATTACACTTTGATCATACTCAAGATCTTGCTTGGAGCATGAGACTTTCAGCACAGGAAAATTGCTCCCAGCACAAATGCAGTACGAGAATGAGTACTTGGGAAAAAATGTTCAAAGAAACATGATTTAAACAAAAAAATAAAGGAGGAAACTATTAAGGAAATGGCAGACGGAATCAAAAGAGAAAAAAAAAAGTGTATTTCTTCATAGACCTCTGAATCTGCCTAAAGTTTCCATATTTACGAAACTACAGAACCAGACTTTGTGCAGTAAGTCCTGCAAAGCTTCTGCCTAACTGATTGCTCCACATGAATTCTTTGATGCTTATAGACAGATAAGTTTGGAAGAAACACTAGCTCATACACATGTAACATAGATAACTGAGGAAAAGTAAACAAAACAGTTCTGCACACCAAATCTTTTGTTTAAAGTATATAGGAAGAATAAAAGGACACGAAGGCAAGGTCGTGGTTTCAGTACTGGCCTGTGTCCAGTTTTGGCTGCAGAGTACAGGAAGGACCCCGCAAACCGGCTGAAGGTGTACGGTGGCCGCGGACGCAGTGGGGCTGGAGCCTTTGACCTGCAAGGAGAGGTTGCAGGGCCAAGGCTGGTTCAGCTGGGACAGGAGGCACCCAGCAGCATTCCTGGCGTTAGGAGGAGCGTAGGGAGAAGGTGCAGCCGGGCACCTCACAGTGGTGCATGGTGGGAGGGTGAGAGGCACAAGCTGTCAACGAAGGGGTGCTCATGGTCTGTCTGGGAGAAGCCCTGGGCAGCCCAGGCTGAGCCCAAGGCTGAGCCCACGGCTGAGCCTGCCTGGAGGGACCCTTCACTCCCCAGTTTGCCATTCTGTGATTTACTGCTGGAAAACACAAGTGGCATACTTGAATCTCTCTCAACCCTAGGTCACTTCGCTCCCCCTCATCTCTTTACACAAGTTCTGAAAACAAAAACTGAACCAAAAAAACAGGAGGTTCCAAGTAGTTATCCTTTCTTAATGAGACCTGGATGGCAAGAAACAAATCACCTGGACTCATTTAAGTAAAGTACAGTAATTAAACGATGCAGCAAACTTGCAAGAATATTTAATTATCCTCTTCTGAAATAATTAATTTTTTAAACAAAACTTTTACAAGTTGTGTGGCAAGAATCAAAAGTCTCCATTTTATGGCATGTGAATAGTCTGAGCAGCTGAGTATAAAAACCAATAGACAGAGAAATGTTTCTCCAAACAAAGCATAGCGCACAAAGGCAAGATCTGTTTCTTCATTCATTATGGGTTGTACATCTTTATGAAGAGAACTTCAAGGATCAGAATACGCATTGTGCATTTAGTTATAAATTTGACATTTTAGAAAATCTTCCTGTCTCACAAGTAGATACACATATATAGACACAGACATAGACATAAACACATATCTATACATACACATATTTACATATATATATGTGTGTGTGTATGTGCGTATGTATGTATGTATTTTTATACACCTATGCACAAATATACACATTAGTCTTTCCAGTCAGATATATGTAAGACAAGTCCTTAAAGACAGCTCTTAGACAAATCCCCACTCATTGTGGCGGGGAATTGGGATAAAATCATGGTATAGATATTGGCACAGCTGCCCTGAATCACAGCGGGATTTTGCTGAATCCTCCACTAGAGAGTTAAGGCAGTAATACAATTGCTGTGCACTTTCTAAATGAATGTGTTGACAAGGTATATATAAATACATAACTAATCACATAAATGTTTCAGAGGCTAAGTAACTGAAAATCACAAATGTGAAGGGCCTTTCCTTGTAGGTGTAGTAGTTTAATTAGTTAAAGAATACTGATTTTCTGCAGATTGTCTCATTCTAGAGGTATTACCGTGTGATGTAGATGAAACATTTACTGCTAACACCCTTTTCTCCCCCTCATTTCACTGTACATGCACATTCACTATGTGCACAAAGAGAGTATGATCAAGTCTAGCTTATGCCCATCAAGCAGGACAAGAAAAACTGATATTGAGTAGACCAGTCTTAAGCCTGCCACATAAGAAATTAGAGTCATAACCATCAGCTAGTTGATTACCACTGAACTGAATTTTCTTAAATCAATTCTGGCATCCTTCTCTTCTGGGCTGACTGATGCATATTTTAATACAGTCTAAGATGTTAAGGTGCTATAAAACCTCACAAGAGAAGCAGCAGTTCCCTTTGAATTTAGTTAGCATTTCATTATATATAAAACAGGCAGACTGAAGCCTGTGCTAAATCTTAACACACATTTAGCAGATGTCTTGTCGTACAGAGATGTTAATTGTGCTCAGCACTCCTGCCCCAAAAGGATTGAGAACAACCCATAGCTGTATATGTTATTTTATAGACAGCTATGCACAGACATCTTTTATGTCATTCTCTTTTTAGTTTTTTCTAGAGTCCTGGTTCGTATCCCGGTCATATGGTTATTACCCTGCTCATACGTGTGTGCTCATTTCTGTGTGTTTGCATACACACATGTACCTTCAGAGAGCCCAAAATAGTCTTAGCTGCATTAGAAGCATACGTGGGCTCACAGCCTGCAGAGATCCAAGTCCTGGTGAACATCGTGTTGTGGAATGAAGAAGGGGTGTGTGTGCCTCTTCTCTTCCTGACAGCCTGCCCAATGCCTGCAGAGGCCTCGGCTGGGCAACAGCTCTGGGAACAACAATCTGTTGCAGCCACAAACACAGAAATGTCTGAGCCATGGCAGTATTTTCATCTAGTTTGTCACATTTGTTGTAAGAAAGGTGGGGATTGTTAGTGTAATCTGCTGACATGCCAAGATTATGCAAATAAACCAATGGAAACAAATTGCCAGCAGAGTGATTTCAGAAAGGTCCAAAACAGTTTCTAGGAACCTGGAATACCAAAGAGACTTCCAGGCAAACACGACTGACCACTGGAGAGAGGGGGGAAGGAAAAAAAACAAACAACAGATTAAGACCAAAGCATTACTTGTTTCCAGCTCAGCACACAGTTGTGTTCAAATGCCTGAACCTTCAGAATCCCATGTGTGTAGACAGGTAAAAAGTACCTTCTATGGAAGGCTTTACTGCTGCTGGGGAAAAAAGGTCTAGTAAAACAGAAATACTGTATTATCATAAACATCAAGCCATTGAAGTTTTTAGAGACGCCATCATCTTATGTCAAGGATAAACCATTTACTTCACAGAACTGTATCGAGGTGACTCAGTGTCTCATTCACCTACTATTCACAAGCATTCTTTTTATCTCTTAGTGTTTACTAATTTACTTACTAGTTGGAGAGTTGGTGGTTTTTTGATACAAAACACACAGAGCCTTCTTTTGAACAGCATTATTTCTTTGCACTCCCACATTCAGATCAGTTTATAGGAGTAAATTTTTAAGAAGAAGACAACTAAGATAACCTTGACAATAATAAGCACAATAATTCTGCACCACTACTTGTAAAAACCTGCTTCTCTCGATTTTTCCATGGTAATTTTGTTCAAATGCACTATGAAGGATGTAACCTACTGATAACAAAGTCATGCTGAGATGTTTTACTTGGAAAAATCCCACAGCATTTTACTGTTGCTAATCCTCTAGCCTTTCAGATGAGACCTAAAAGTATGACTATTCACATAAACACAATTCACAAATTAGATAATTGACAAATTAGGACTTAAATGCAATTTCCAGATACAGCCCACATTTTGCAGCCATTTTGGAAAGTTACAGAAGTCATTATACACGCAGAGCTACTAAAATGGACTAAGCTGGTGACTTGATGAGAAGTTATGTGAGATATATTTTTTAAAAATCCTTTCACTCTTGGGGAAGAGAATACTTTTAACATCTAGGCAGAACTGACTAAACCACAAAAAGAAGCTTTTCTGTTTAAAATGGAAATATATTTGGTTTCCTCAGTTACCTACTTTCCTGTAGTTCAACCATAATAGAGTTTTTGAAGCTCTATTATAAATGCCTGATAATTGTGCTTGGAAACTGGGACCATTCTATAACTAGCACAGGAAGGCTGTATACGGCCATTGCAGCAAAGCATTCCTCTGAGAAATAGGATAATGGGAAAGCAAAGCAGATAGCAGCAGCCTTTAGCAAGAGGACATCTCCATTCAGAATCTATAGTGTTATTTAATGTGTTTCGTTTTACAGCAGGTGAACAAATGTCTGATTAAATTGGCAGGAGCTTAGTTTAGTATCTTGCTCTCTGCATCAGCCAAAACAAAAAGCATTTGTTCTTACATATGGAAAAATGAAACTTTTACTTCTGATCCCCTCTCAGTGGAAAAATAATTTAGCAATTCAGCTACCACATCTACTGAACAAAGGCTATGAGCAAAAAACTAAAAGTATGTTTGTAACCTCAACGAGCTTTCACAGGAAAATAGCTGAGACCTATTTGTCCTATTCTCCTTTCCTCTCAAGCTTATTTAATTTACCCTTCACAAAGGTTTCCTCTAACTTCCTGAAACTACTTATTTTCCCCAGCTTTTCTAAAGGCTTTTGGACACTGAGCATTCCTTAATGTCTTGACCCTGTCTTGAATCAGTCCAAAGTAGCCCACCAAGAAAACTTTACCCATTCCTCACTGTTTAACACACACACACACACACACTCACAGAGACATACACACATATATATAACACATTTATTTTAACTGCAAAAAGGTGCTAAACATTCTTTCTGCATTTCAGCTTTGTACCTCTAAACATGAAGTTTTGTGCTTATGTATAGTTTCAGCTCCACTTTTGACCTAGTAGCTTTGTATCTCTTTGTTCTTAATACTAGATGAGGACCTTACTGTATTTCGCTTAGAGTAAACAAACAAGCTTAGTGTTAAACAGCGTATATTTATCCCTTCCTTGGACCCAGGTAGATTACTGGTTATAATCTAATCAGTAGAGAAACAAAGAAGAAGATGAGTGAGGAACAAATGGCAATTTCCCTGGAACTCTGGGCAATACTGTTTAAACATCCCTTCATGCAGGAAAATTATTAGGAAAGCATGGCTGAGATAAATTTCTTGGGTTATCGAACCTGACCTTCTCCTGACCTTCTCCTGCTATGCTTCTCCTATGCTTCTCCTCCTAGCCCTTTCATACTCAAGCTATACGTGTTCCTCTTGTATCACCATAGGCATTGCAGCAGGTTTTTATTTGTCTTTGCCTTGGAGGACTTACTTTCTCTCTCTGTAGTCCTGGCAGTTTTCTAGATGTGCAGCAGAGGCTGCTGACTTTTACACACCTTTTCTGACTGTTGATGCTCTAAGTTATGATGGCTTTCAGGGTAACAGTGAAGTTGAGACCAAACACCTCAGAGCCCAGATGCACAAAGATGTTCAAAATTAGTGAGTAGGAAGCAGTCATTGTAAGCTTCCATCACCTGTGGCCGTTGTTTGTTTACAGCAGATTCTGCAGCCTCACTATGAGTCTTAGCATAATGTTACACCAGAAATTGTTTGGCAGCTCTATTGTAAAGGATTGAACTGGTGCAATTTTACTTTCTGATTTAGCTGACATTCTAGGAAATCAGAGATGAGAAAGTTTTGACAAACAACCATGTTCAAGCACCTTTTACTGTTACCTAACACATCTTCAATCTCTTCTATAGATGCAAAAGCTACATGTGACATCAGCTGTGCAAAAAAACATTTTTCCTTAATCAAAGGAGTTGCTGCCAATAGTATACAGGCGCCTCTTTCCTGTCACAGTCTGTTGTGTTCCAAAAACTCTCCATGACCTCTACATTTTTTAATAAAAGGAATATCTGAAAAAAGACAAGGGTTTTTCTTCACCTAAGGTGAATACCTTAGGTTGTCCCTTTGCTATTTCCTAAGCAAAAAACACAGGTGGAGCCAATCTAAGTATTTAGGAAAACAATATGCAGTTCATTCATATCTATGTGCACAATAGCAATCTGCTTGTGCTGTTGTGAGGATTAAAAGGACAAGATAATTACATCCTGTCTTGCATGCTGATAAAAATACATTAGTCAAAGGGAAAAAAAAAGGTAACTTGTGTGATAAAATCAGAAGGGTCCTGGAATAAGCCATCAGAGACCTGAACTGAGGACACTTGATACAACTGAGTCAATACTGTCTTTGTTGCTTTTAACTTTCATTTTGCTATCTATATGAATAGAAACCTTTTCTATAGAGGGGTAGCAATTGCAGTAGTCATTGAATTCTCTGAGATCTCTTTCTTTGTATTCAATAAAGGAATTCCTTTATAATTTTTATGTTTGAGGACAGGGAAGAAGTTATAAAACTGGAATTTCTCTCTGAATATCAAGTCTCTCCTTAAAGATGATAGTAATTATACTCCTCTTTTTCACAGGCAATCAGGTATTGAATAATAGGCCCTTATTAATTATCTGTCTA
Organism: Callaeas wilsoni; assembly: GCA_013398955.1. Lineage (NCBI taxonomy): Eukaryota > Metazoa > Chordata > Aves > Passeriformes > Callaeidae > Callaeas > Callaeas wilsoni. The sequence goes on along the minus strand of VWPU01014179.1, from coordinate 37,525 downwards.
AAATATTAGACAAAAAGTTACACAGTGTACATATAAAGCAGAAGAAAAAATAAGCAAGGTTTAAGGCAAAATTCCCTTCTCCTTCCGTGCATAAAGAGCTGGGAATGAAATTTCACAACCTAACTCAAAACTCAGTTTTAGTAAATTTCTTCATGAACATTTATCAAGGAGGGAGAAATTTCTCAGACAGGAGAACTCTAGACAAATAAGGGTAATACAGATGAAATGCAGAGGTACTCTGACAGCAAATGTGACCAGTCCTGCTGCTAAACCTCCAGAGTACATCACTGCTGGTGCTGGGCAGCATACACTAAGCAGCTGGTATCACATCCCAGCCTAATTTTGGTGCCAGCCTCAGAGCAGTGGTCTGAAATAGCAACTCACATACACCTCTTGCAGTACTAAGACCAAAACATCTTGTCTGTATCAAACTTTTCTGGGACAGAAATAGCTTTCACTCCATCTGAAGTGCCACAGGCTACACACAAAGCAAAGAAACAGAGTCCAAGCTTCTGCTCTTCATGAAATGAGAAGCAACCTTATAGTGCCACTGAGGGCGTGTCTGGCCTGCTCTTCACACCTTGCCAAAGGAATGGTGTCATCAGCATGTTTGAGAATGGCAGCAAGGTTCAGAAATAATTAATTATATACATTGTACTAGGCCTGCAGATAAAAGCACACATTAGAAGATTGTCAGTCGGTTCACATCAGATGAATATAGCATAGTGAGGATCCTGTTTTACATAGTTTTAGTGGTTTACTTCTTCAGTTCTTCAAGCCTCTACTCTGCCGAGCCACACCATCCATCTGTCTCTCCATGAAAACCAAATTTCTTATCAAAATTCATACTTATAGAAAACAAGACATGGACAACCTTAAATGTTGTTATTGCAGAGAAGTTTTGCAGCAAAAAAACTTGACACTTTGCACTTCTGAGCTCCATTCTGCTTCCTCAGAGCTACAGGACCATCTTTCTTAAGGACACAGCGTCTGGAAACTCTGCATCTTTGATGTAAAAATTGTTGCAGCATGTTTCATATCGTAGTAGGCAGAGGGCTTCATTGTCTTTAAGACATTCACACCAATATAACTATTCCAGTTTAATCAGATTTACTTCTGAATTATGTCACTTAAACATCAGCATGTCACCAGCTTTGATTTAGGATGTAGTTTAGATTTGATTAGCCACCATCTAAAAGCCTGAAGTTTTTATAGCCTTTAATGCAAGGCCTTAAAGATTATTTTACTTGTCAAGTTTTTAATTAGTTTTCTTTGTATTTTTCTTTATGTATTTAGGCTTCAGAGAAAGATTTCTTTCATTAATTGCTTGGAGGATGAAAAAACTGTTAGTATAGCTAGCAATGGAGGCAGCAAAAAAAGTGGGACACGGTCACTTGTTAACTACAAAGTAAAATTTAGAAAATATTTGTAAGAGTAGATCAGACAAATAGAATAAACACAATATCCATTTGCAAGGTGAACCTCTCTTTGCTTATAAACGTAGTTTCGCAGCATTATGATGTAACTAAACATATAATTTATGTGCAACAATAAAATAAAAAACTTCTCTGAACTGAAGGCTGTCTGGTTGTTCTTGATCCTACTGCTAATTTCACTATTAAACCCAGCAAGCTCAGTAAGCAATAAATATTTGTCAAATAATGTTCTTTAACAACGAGTTCTATTAGTTCATCACATATCATATCAAACATTAATTGTGTTTGTGTCTCATGAATATATCCCATCTCACTGAGCACCACTTTAGTTATGCATAACATAATAGAGTAGAATGGTTCAGCTGGAAGGGACCTACAACCCGATCATCTAATCCAGATGCCAGTGGCATAAGTCAGTTGCCCTCCTTACAGCTTGGAACATCTATATTTCTGTTATATATCCTCTCACTCACCTGCCTGCTAGCCTAAGTAATCCTACTCCTTTTAATCTCTTCTCTAAATGGACATAGTCTCCTGTGGCTGTGTAATTTGTGCCATGGGAACAGAGGGAGAGGAGCAGACAGTACTTTTCTGACCAGGGCAGCTTTTGCTTTTCTCTCAACAGACTTAGAGGGCGAGAACCAAAAAAAAAAAAAAAAAAAGGGGGGGGAGGTGAGGGGGAAATCCTTCTTAGTGCCAGTCATGAGGTGATTATAAACAGTTCTGGCTGTGAGTGTGTGCTAAAAATAAAAACACATAATACTAACAGGACTGATAGGGACTCTAGGTGCACAGAACACCAGAGCACCAGTTTTCACTCAAAAACAAATTAAGAGGACACATAAAAATTTGCCAACTTGGAAGTGTCTTTCAGAAAACCATCACTTCTCTGGATCAGTGCGTGTGACTGCATGTGTTCAACTGCCCATCCTCACTCATAAGTAGTCGAAAGAAGGAGAGCTTCTAATCTTGTTCTAAGCACAGATAAGTACATAGTCTTCTTTAACAAGTTTTTAAAGCAGGGATAAACTTGGCCATTATGATTAGTAACTTGGTGGAAATAGAGAGCAAACTGACTTTGTCTTTGAAATATATGCTGCTACTCACCTGGTTGTCAGTTCAAGTTTCAGATTAATTAGAGAAGTAAGTTCCTGAAGTACTCCTGAAAAACAGTCTTCCCTACAGGAATTCTTTAAGTCCCTTTTTGGTGAGGGTTGACTGGCTTGTAGGCAGTCCAAAGTCTTGTATTACATGCGGGTCTCAAGTTTCTTGCAAAACTGAATTCCTGAAGTCTGTAGTGTAATGCACTAACACAGTTTCAAAGTACTCTTTCTCACATGTACCTCAACTCAACACGGGACCATGTATAGCACAGTTAGGCAGTGAAACAGCTGCAGTCAAACACAGGACATGACTAGAGAGCATCATTCAGATTTAAAGATACGTAGAAATGTATGTAGATATAAAGAAATATGTGGAATATTCATGAACCTTTAATAAAAGAAATGCAGAGAAAAACTCCCTTGCTCCCTTACCAAAACATTCTTGAAGTCAAAATCATTTAGTTCTTATAGAAATGTTCCTCAGTGCAGTGCCCATATAAATTACAGCAGACATATCAGTAAGTCAGTTTCTTAAGAATATATTAATAGTCAGAGCAAAGTGACATTAATCTAAAGAGACTCAGAGATTTCTGAGGTAATTTCACTGAAGTTACCATGCAATTTCTTTATAGATAGCAACAAAAATTACATGAATCAACACCTAAAATGATGGTGAATCAACACCTAAAATGATGGTAACTCAACAGAACAAAAGGACATACCTTTAATCAGTTAACCTACATATGAGAAAACATGCCTACTTAGCTATCTTGCTTCAGGTGTCTGCTAAAGACAGAAATCCCTCCCTAAACTCCACTGTTTGAGTATCTTTTAACCATAGAGGAAGGCTATGGCCACTTGCTCAGATGTAGATGTCTACATCACAGCAAACTGTCTCCACCAGATAAATCCGCTCCTGTGCACTGCTGTGAATGAGCAAGAGCAATGTTTTTGTGCAACTTTGCATGTGGTCTGTCTCCAAGAAAAATCATCAATTTGTAGGAGCTGTGATGATTGCTATTATTAGACTATCACCATGGGATTCACTATGGCATGTTGATTTATGGACACGGATTATTTTCAATTCTATCTCAAGAATAAAATAAGCAAACCTGAGAGCTCCTGGAAAGTAAAGTCATAAATACTATCCCTTTGTCAAAACATTCCTTCGCCTCAGTTGTTTCCAACAAGATTTAGTGTCCCTGTGTCAAGCAGTGGTTGCACTAAACTTACATTTTTAGACAGCCAAGGCCATTACCATTCCAAAGAGGACTGAATATATCAACATGTTAAGTGCAGTGAACTGAGTCCTAGTTCAAAATGCTACATAATATTAATTCCAAGTGTGGCTTGGAGTAAAGCAGCAAAATGTACTGTACTCTCAAAAAGCACATATATCGAAACAAGTACTGCCCCAAAAGTGAGGATTCAGCTTCCAGGTGAAGAACCATAACTTCCTTAAATGTCTTCTAAAAAGTTGCGTGTGGTTGTCTGATCATATCTCTTACTGCTAGGTACCCACTATTCTTTGACACTAGGATAGAAAGAATTCAACTTCTTAAAAGATGTGCTATGCCTTCAAACATGTTTTTAGATCTGACTACGACTGGCTGAGACACTTCTAAATGTAAGAATGCTGTGCAACCTAATACCATAAATACTTTTCATTTAAACAGTAAATCAGTGATGGAAGATTGCACACACTTCTCACCCAAGCATGGGTTTGAGCTGTCTGGGAATTCTTGTTGAAACAGCATTTTTCTCAAAAAGGCCAAATAATCCCAATCAAAACTTTCAATAGAAAATTAACAGTTTAAATAAAACCTTAATCAGAAATAAAGGCCAAATATATTTTTTTCTATTAAATAAGAAAAAGGGGAAAACGTGGGCAAGAAAAGAAGCAGATCAGTCTAGGGTATATCATTGGTGTGGGAAACCCAATTTACCACCTTCATTCTCCTTCAGCTGAAAGGTATATCCTCTAAATTTCCTATTTTGTTCCAGTTGTTAAATATCTTGGAGTGAGTCTCTGTTTCCACGTTGTATGTTTGCAATAAAAGGATAATACTGCATTCACTGACTATGTATCTGTTTATTTCAGGTATGGCAGGGCAGGGAACTTAAACTTATCTTATGTTTTCCTGGATATGAGTGCAACATGCTGCTACATAACATAAGTTACTGTCTGCCCATCTGTGAGCCACCTTCTCTGTCTCTGCCTTCCACCTTCCTACTTCTTCCCTTTTCAGTCCTAAGGAGTAAATAAACAAAAATAGAAACATTTTTCACTGATCTGAAGTAGAAAGTACTTGACGTTTGGGAAATTTAGAGAGGAAAACCAAATTAAATTCCACAACCTGTGTAAAAATACTTGCAAAATCTACAAGTCTTTTGAGGCTTTCCCCTTTTCAGAACAAATGACTTTTCTGTTCAGTGTAAGGCTTAGCATAAAGGGTCCAGCACTTCTTACTTGCAGGTTCATCCACAGAACATTGACATTAAATTTTACTTAGATCAAAATTCCTATCTTATACTTTCTGCAGTACTTCAGGAACTCACAGTTCCTATGCCTCTTCTTCCTCAGCTGCTTTATATATATATACACTCATATACTTTAATATACATAAATATATATATAGTGGTTTTTCATTAGGGAGGGAAGCTTTCATAATTGCTGTTCTGTGTGCATTTATTAACAGTCAAGGAAAGATGTTTTATGACATTTTTCCTGCCTGGCACAAAGCAGAAGTGCTAATGAGTTTAGATTAGGCAATAGTACCCAGATTTCTTGGGGCATGCTCTTGTGCTTCAGCCATGGACTGCATGTGTACCACACACTGCAGCACTAGGCAGAGGGATAAGCTCCACATAAGTTAGGTTAAGAAATATTAGTAGGAGAGATAGAAGTGATCACACTGATGCCTTCAAAATCAATAAAAAAAAACCACATTTTCAAGACAATATTAATATAGGAAGTAATATAAAGGCAGGTCTTCAATTGGAGGCCTCCATGTGCAAATATGGCAAAATGCACATGTTGCATTACTTCTACAATTTTATAAGTTTAGAAAAATGAAGATAGTTAATGATAATGTCCAATTAGAAGAGCAGTTACTTAAGTAATCCCCCATTTTGGTTCTGCCCCCATTTGAACACACCCCACCCCCCTGAGTTCCTAGCCCCATATTTATTATTTCTAGGACACATGGTAAAAGAAAATAAGACATCCTTGGCTAAAGAGGCAAGACTAAATAATATTTCAGGGATGTAGCATAATATGTGTTAGAAGGCCAGCTAATTGTTCTAAAATGTAGTGGGAAAGAGGTAGGAAAAGTGTTGGGAGCTACAGCCATGTATTAGAAATATTCAAAGCTATAAATATATGAAAAATACATTAAAAACTTAGCCATCAACATGATGAATTAAACTGCTTCTTTTTCAGAGAGAGTTTGATTATGTTTAAAGCCTTTTAAATTATGTTGCCATGCATATTGTGGATATTCTTGAAATGACTACTGAGGTGAATATTCTAAAGGTGTACTTAAAACTGTGGATTTCTGTTCTGTTTGTTGTGAGGACAGAATAATATTTTCTCTTTTTAGTCAGAGACCAAAGGAGATGCACTGGATCATGCCTTCCCTTAAACGACAGTCTCTTTTCCTTCTTTCTATTGAAAAGGCTATTTCCTTGAAGATTTTTCCTCATTGAGCTGTCTGCAATTACAGGAAGATTGTCAAATACAACCCCTACTACTATATGACATTATTAAACATAACTTTCCTTTCTTCATTCAGTTATGATTTTGGGAAATATTTATGTATTGAATTTCAGCAGATATCATCCAATTTCTCTAGTTCGGTAGATCATCACGCAAAAGAAGATTAATTTAAGGTTAAATGCTAGCAATATCGAGACAGGGTTTGTGTGAAAATGAAAATGTATCCAGCTACTAGTTGTCTGAGCATTCTGCAGTGCTTATAAACACACCTATAACTGATTAAGTAGGCTGGTGTGGAACTTCTCACAAGGCATTGTTTGGAAGGCAAAATTAATGTACAGCAGCTCATGCTATTTAAGCTTGAGAAGCAGCAGCCTTGACAAAACAAAAATGTTTTCAGAATGTAGCCTGAACAGACTTCACATTGCTGAGAAAATGTTCAGGCTACATTCTGAAAACATTTTCAAAAATCTGCTAGAGGTAAGACTGATTTAAATTTTGGATTAGGTCTTCAGCTGAATAGATGTCATAATTATAGGTCCTGTAAGAACAGGCAATGTATGTGAGGTATACACAAAACACTACCCCTACACTCTTCCAAATTAGATCTGCTACTACACACTGTAATATCTATGGTAATTTAATTTCAGTGACTAACAAGGCATTACTTTGAAATTACTCCACCTAACCAAGAACTCTTTGGTGCTACTGAAGAAATTGTATATCATAGGGATACTACACTGCTGTATTGCAGCAATAAATAGTAAGAATAAGAATAAGAATAAGAATAAGAATAAGAATAAGAATAAGAATAAGAATAAGAATAATATTAAGAAGAAGAAGAAGAGAAGAGGAAGAAGCACACAGGGAATTCCTGAAAAAAAAACTGTAAGCAAAGGCATACATAGGAATACTTTTCCTAATCCGGTGTTTAAAATAGCCATAAAATCTGCTCTCAAAGCTTTGAGTGATGACCCCAATACAGGAAAGAGAAGTGATGTGTATCTGGATCATAGCCTGAAAATAGAAAGCATCTTAGAGTATATTTTTAACATATTCTAAAGTACAGACATTGAACCCATTTTTTTTTTCTTTTTTGTAAAAAAGCACTCATATAAACCTAGGCATACTTTAATTATTAAGGAAACAGCCATACCAAATGCTAAAACACTGAGAGTCAATTGCATTTTAACTTACATCATATGCCTTCAAATTTTTTTCCTTACCTGTTTATGTTTGTTAGCAATAGTATGGATGTAAGCATACACCATCTAGTTCTCTTTTAGCTTGAAATGAGACTAATTTTTTAAAAAATCCTCAAAATGTCTCTACTGTGTAGTGTATTAGTCACCCTATCTTTTACAGATTAAGCTCTTTGCATTATAGGAGAAATCATCTGCTGCATACTGGCATCAAGCAAAAGCAGATTCATAAACTCTGCCCTTAATCTCTCTTTCAGTTTTCTTCCAATTAGAAACAATCTTTTGCTGATACTCTAATTAATACTTACACATTAAAATATTAGGCATTATAGCAGAAATCATCTGTTATATTCTTGCATAAAACAAAACTAGGTTTGTAAGCCCTTGCCCTTAATCTTTCTTTCAATTTTCTTCCATTTAAAAAACATCTTTCCCCAATACTCTAATTAATGCAAATGATATTCATGATTAGTTAGTATTATGCTAATCTGAGCCCCAAATTTCCCTAAATCTACATGGTGTTGTCTGAGTACCAGATTGCTTTGGGTTCCTAAGTAAAATTACATTAGCCTGCCAGATGTACAAAACACCATGATAGAGTAGAAATCCAAGCAAATCATCAAGATTACATTAGTTTTGTTTCTTAATGAACAACTGTTTGCATTAGGGATTACAGACAAATTATGATTTTCCTCTCTGTACCCAGGCAGCCAGGCATCTGTTGAGAAGTTTCATTTTTTTTCCTGACTAAATAGATTGAGGAGAGCTAAGACAGAGAGACAAGTCTAATATTTCACATAATTGAATTTTTTCCATTACAAAGCAATCAGTACTCTGGCGCTCACTGCTAACCTTGAATTCTCTCTTCCAGTCCAACCTGGAATGCAGGAGAAACCTGAGCAGCTTTTTTTTTTTAGAAAGCTATCAGTCACCCAGCTTCTTCTCTCTTCCTACAGAAGCAGATTATGTACTTTATAGTCATACCTGCTTGCTGTTACACTTCGAGCCTGTTTCTCAAACCGTGCTGCCAAAATTCCATGCTGCTCTGATAGATAAACAATGTGCTGCCAAAAAGCATCATGTGTGGAAAACAGAGCATCATGCCTGTCTGAGTTAACAGAGTACACAGGGAAACTAACCCCAGGAAAGTTGAGTGATAATGAACATGGTACCACCAAGACTGCTAATCTTTAAAGTGTAACAATGAAGCACAGCTCTGTAAACACACACAATTTAGCAGCCGGTTCAAGGTTGTCCCTTTTTGGTGTCAAACTCCTGTAACATGCTCGTTGCTGTGTTCTGCTTGATTCAATTATGCTCCTAGTGTAAAGGTTTACCCGTTCTTCCATGCACTAATCTCGTCTCCAGAATTCACACTGTGACAGCTCATTATTGTTGGCAAAAATGTAGGACGCTGATAGGAGAAGAAAGGCTCTGACACATTCATCATTGTGTATCAAGGCTTCCTGATTACAAGATACAAGTAGCAAGTTAATTGCGATCAATCTGTAGAATGCAGGGCGGTAAAGGGTGGGTGAATCGCCATCCATATCTTGAATGACAAGGCAAAGTAGGAGCAAAATAATTCTGCACAATTTCTTTCCTAGTGTCAAAACCTATTTTAATATTACAGCTCACTCTTGGCCTATACTGAGCATCAGATGTATAAAAATGTGTGCTGATTGGCACTGCAACTGTTGTGGAATTTACTAAGAAACCTTACCTGAATGTCCTCCAGAAAACAACCTCCTTTCACTTCATTCAAATGGTCAATTTAGTCAGTTTTAATTAAGTTCAGCAACAACACATGAAGTAAAAAAAGTAAATTAAACTGAAAATTCTCTTTCTATTTATAGTCAAAATGCACATTTCAGATTTTCTTCTGCACTTTTCCAAGTTTCTTATTGCAAACTACTGCAGAAAACTACCACTCTAGATCTGATGTTACAGGCTGTCAAAAGGAAATGAACCTAAAAATAACTGCATATAACCTCTACAACAAATGTTATTAGGACTATCGTGTTATAAAACTCATTTGAGAGCTTATGGAAAAATTTAAGTGACTTCCAAAATGCTTTCAAAAAATTATTTATTTGGATACCTACTCTGAAACAGGTGAGCTGCAATTCTGTCTTCACTGGATCTTACTAGATGCAACAGTTTAAATTGGAGCAAGATGAAATCAAGCCGTTTACTTGAGAAATTGCCTAAGAGCCAATTCAAGTGTTTTCCCCTCCATGCTTGTCACATATTGTACTTCTGTATGGATATTGTTTTGCTGTTGACAATGTGTATGGAAAATTAAAATAGTCACTAAAATTAGCCAAGGAGGAGACAACCTTCACATCAGATGCCAGGAAACTTCTAATTACACATCAGTATCATCTGGGATGTAGAGATTGACAAATACAGTACCAAAAATACCAGGGAGTATAGCATGTAAATAAAATCGTTCACTCCAAGAAGTAAAGATGTCATTCAGAGTTAAAGCCCTCTACAATTTCTGCTGTGGTAAGAGGCATTGATAAGGCAATTAAATGGACCTGAATAATCAATATGCTACTCAGTGTAGACATTCTGTCAGTTAATGATACATCAGTTTGCTTATTGATTTGTGAAAGAATACTAAAAAAATAATTATATTCTTCCCTATCACTTTTCAGTGAGATAACTTGGGTTAATTCTGGTAGCACTGTGGGAAAACATATCTGGATGAAGTGGTCTGAAGATCACTGTATGATATTAACTCCGGGTAAGACTTTTTAGTAATTCAGAACTTATCTGTCATTGCTATTAACACATTCACATTGCATGCACTAAAGTAAGATTTTACACCAATTATTTGGGCGGCAGCATTAACCATGGTGTAATTGTACCTGAGAAAGAATAAAATAAATTCTCCCTTCTCTCACTCGCAATTACTCCTCACCTAAGGTAGCCTCAGGCTTAAAAGAAACACGTAATATTTTCCCCTCTGGAATAATTTCCAGGCTGGTAACTAATGTCAATGAAAAGAATGGATTTTTATGACAAGTCACAGCATGAAGTTGGAGCAAGACACATCATTAATAGGATTAAAGTGAAAAGCATGTTGGTGGGAATGAACTGAAATCACTACTGAAGACTTCAGTAATAATTCGAATTAAGCAAATGGCTGACTGAGTTCAGATTCTGCCCCAAGAGTCCTAACCTGTCTCTCAAACTCGCTAATTATCAGAACCAAGGATAGGAAACTCTTGGGCTTTAGGACTGCACTATACCCTTGTAGAGACGAGACGCAAGCCCAGGTATAAGGTGGAAGGCAATGCTGCTGCTGCTGCCTCTGCCATGGTTGTTGGGTGGATAAATGGCAGCCTTTGGGTCAGATCCATTTAATATCTTCTAATGTTGGGCCTGTGAAAGTGCACTCAAAAATAAATTTGATTGGCAGGGTAAGAAACCTGACAATATGTTTATACAGACTTACGTGGACTGTATTCTCCTTTCTTAGCATAGCAGAGCTCTGCATTGCTGCTTTAGCCAGGGAGATGACAGTCCTATGAAAGCAACGGCTGATGTGATAACAGACCACAGCAATATTGTGGCCAGCAGACAACCAACCACCATTTCTCCCCAGTATCCTCAAGGATTCCACTCAGAAAGCCTTAATTTACAAACACCCACGCAGGAACAGTGCTGTGGCTGGGATGCTGAGGCAGTAAACTCTGCTTAAGAAACATCAGTATGTCTGCAGAGACGTTCTGAGAGATAAAAACTCCATCAGACTTCCAGGATGGCATGACAAATATCAGTGGTTTCTGAAACTATATGAACTTTTACTGTGTGGTAGCACAATGACGCCTTCATGCATGGAATGAGCACAGTCAGATTTATCTGGTGAAAGAGTCTTGTTTGATATCCTTTAACAGGTGATTTTTAAAGGTGTTATAAAAGCAGAGTTTGTCAAAACATGTAAAAGGTAGTCAGAGCAAAAAACCACAAGTCTGCCAGAGCAAATGGAGTATGAGTGGTTAAATGAGACAACTTGGCAGTACCACAATAGGAAGCTGAAGCATTTCAAGTATTTAACTGGTTTAGTTTAAAGACACAGAATTGAAGAATTCAGTTTGATCCTCTATTTGTTTATAAGGGGAGCTTAGCTCCTATATTGTATCCACGATTCTCGAGATAATAGGTTTTGGTAACAGCTTTATTTTACAGATTTCTTGCCCTAAATGAAAGATCACATAACTTTATTGATTCAAATTTAGATTATTTTGCATGAAATAAATCAAAATACATTATTATATGGAAGCAATTAAAACCCTTCTGTGTCATTTTCTTGAGTACTGGGAAAATTTACATCTAGTCTAACTTATCTAAGCACAATGTTTCCTTGACTTATGAAGAATTAAGTTCACTTTCACTGGAAGGTAATATTTTTGTATATTCCCTAAGAAGTGAATCATCATTTAAAATGATGCTACATAGAAAATCTCCCCTTCAGTGCTGATTATCGTTGAGAAACTGGCATTCCACAATGACAATCTGAGATGTGACATTTGACATTGGACCTTTGTTTAACAACATAGATCTGTCACTGCACGCTACTGCAAGGACAGAAAAACTTTTAGATTACATTGAACATTCAGAGGAGCATTTTGATGACATTGCAAGGTACAGAATCTGTTAAAATATTGATTGGGTGGTTTTGTTTTGAATTCTGAACAGTAGTCGTAAAATTTTAAGACAGTTAATTGCATCACTGTATCACATCACAAAGTGTTAAAGTTTCTTTTAGCAGTTCATAAAGAAAGTAAAAGCTAGTTTCTAACCCTGTTGGCCTTACAGATTTGAAAGAACTGATTTTATTTGTTCTCAGCAAAGCTCCTTCTTATTCAAACCATCTTTGCCTTGGCACTATAATCTCAGTGCCAGTTGTAGCTAACACCTAGCCATCTCTTATTTTCAATTACTAAAGGAATTATCTACTTACTTTCTTTTCTACAAGTAACTTCTGTTTATAAATTAAATTGCAAAAAGAAATTGCAGAAAGCTTCACCTGTCTTTAATTTAGGTCTTCCATTTCTCTCCTGATGTTGTTTCATTCAAGATTGTAATTCTATTGTCTTACACTAGGATCCTGAAAATATATCTTAAAGATTAAATGTGTTTTGACAGAATTTTCAGTCTATTAGTATCAGAGCGTAGAAAAATCAGCTTTATTTCTTCATAATTTGGATTCAATCATCATCAAGTAACATTAGAAACCATAAATTCCAGCTAGAAAACAACCTTTTTCACATATTATTTTTTTTAAAAAAATGGAGCAAAGAAATCAAATGTCTGGGGGAAAAAAAAGAAAGTGACAGAATCAAGTGATAACTTCAGAATGGAAAAAGCAACTTTATTATGAGTTGCACAGAAATTCTGTTGGTCCTACAGAAGATTCAGGTACAACAAAGTGCCATAGCCACATTTCCTCAGTCATAATACATGTTCAGAAAAGTTAAAAAGGAAATTGAATGGGTACATGAAACGCCAATGTTAATTACATCTTGAATTCTACAGTTGTGTAAATCATGAACATATTATTGAAAGTATGATTGCATTTTACGTACTGTAGAGAAATGCTTCAGAATTACATTGTTGCTTTTTCCTGATTTTAGTGAACTTCTGATCATGCCTTAAGCCAACACAGTGCACGCACACTTAGATACACTGTCACAAGCATACCTTCACACAAACTAATGTTCGTAGTGCTGTTGATGTTCAGTGTTCACCGCAAGAAAACTATTAACATTGCCAGAGTGAGCAGACAAACTGAGGCACTATCAGACTCCCAGAGTAGGGTGCCTCCTGGATACAAGTATAAAGCACAAGCAGAAAAAGTTACTTTGCTGAGAGGATGCTGCAACTGCTAAACACCTCAAGGTAGCCAAGCTAACTGGAAACACATGGATAAAGTGTCTAAAGACAGAGAGGAGTTAGAGAAATACGTGCTTGTCAGTAAGCACAAATATATTTTTCTTGGTTAAAGGGACACTTTTTTTTTTTTTAAATCAGTAATGAAGGAGTATTAAAAGTGATCAACAACACTTTAATTCTACATTAGTGCATACTGTTAGTATGTGTGTAATGTATGCGCACTGCTACTGCGTTTTTCTTTGATGAAGGAAAATTATTCCCCCATTCCATAATAAAAAAATTAAACAATAGAGATGAACACGCATTCAGTATTTACAGTTCTCCATACAGACCTTTCTGATTTTAAACAAGCTTATTCTGAGTTGTCCAATTATAGAGTACCTGAGCCAAGTATTTTTTATAGACAGAAATGCAATGGTCCTGAAAAAGAACTAAAAACTGTATACTTTTAGCATCTCACAAGCCTAACAAATATATCTTCAAAAAGATGTCTTGTGGCTTATCATTCACAATAAGCATTACATAGTCAGTAAAGGACCCTGCAGTGCGTTATGTATGCTCTTGGCTTTTTCATATAAAGAAAACTGAACAACAGCTTATGGATATAACCTTATATCCTTTTACCCACTCCTCCCCCTGACATTTATGGAATTAAGATATGGTGTTCTAGGTCCATGAACAAGCACAGCATGTTCAATATGTCCACAGTTATACTAACATTTGTTTCTAAATCATTTAATTAAAAGTCATTATTGAGAACAAAGGATTCATTAACAAGCTGTACATCTGAACAACTGATGGCGTTGTTGTGTTATGAATATCATTTTAATCCAAATTAGAAAACTGCACAGATGTGCTGCTGCAAAATATTGACATACTGCAACTCCCCTGGAATGTGATTAACATTTGCATTAAACCAAAAAGTACATTAAAACCTGGATTTACTAATAAATTTAGGATTGGAATAATTCTTTTTAATGCTGAAATATAGCATCTAAATTGTTATTATTTTAACCTCCACTTGGGATTATATGCCCTATTAATACAGCCTTAATACGATGTGATAAATGTTGTACCGACAGACTTTTTATTTCAAAATTTTGTTTTGATATGTTCAATCATCAGATCAAGCCACTAAGCATAATGAAATGTACAGTATTTACAATAGATCAGAAGTTTTTAATTGTCTCTGGATTGTTCTTAATAAAACCTGTGATTTCAATACTTTTTTCCCAAGAGTTTGAATAGATAGTTTTTCATTATCTCTACTGCAGATGCATGTAAATTTGTGTACAAAAATAAGATTTTGAGATTAGGAAGAAGAGATTTTCTTTAAAATATGTATTTTTCCTCCATAGAATTGCATGAAAATGACCTGCAAACCAGAACCATCAATACAGACTTAGGCACAGATTTAACAAAATAGCTTTTGATAGATGTCTTAGATGTAAATAGTTGGAGTATTTTCCCACAAGAAAAACCCAACAGCCTATTAGCAATGCCACAAAGTTTTGTAAATAGCTATTAGATTTTAATTTTGAGATCAGTAAAGTGATGAATTATTAAATTTGTGAAGTTAATCACAAAACACGATTATGACTGTAATCCCAAACTAGCCATTTGTCATTAGTGAAGGGACAATGAAAAAAATATCTAGGGTTTCTATGGGTATCATTCTCCTAATCACCCTCACCAGCATTCCTCCTCACTTTGTAAATGGACACTTTAATGCAAAAAAAAGTTTCTAGATTACTTCCCCACCGTACTAAACAGTACTTGATAAATAGGTTCTGTATCTTCACTTCATGTTCTTTCTCTCGGCACAAAGTTTAATGCAAAAATAATATGATGCACAACTAAGATGGTCATATTTACACCATCTGAAAGAAAGAGATAATCGGTTAACAGTTTCCTGTATATTCACTTATTTAGTATATTAAAAGTTCACTTCTGTTTGCATTTGGTTGCTTATTGCATTCTCAGACAAACTTTTGCCCTCTTGTATTTTAGTAAATATGTCTGTGTTCAGGAGAACACAGATGGAGAGTGCGTAGTTTATGTTTGTTTGGCTTTTCCCTGACAAATCACATGTTTTTATTGTAGCCAAATAAAAGAATATGAAGGAAATAAACAGTAAGATAGGAAACAAAAAGCACTCTAAAAACTTAACAGTCATTCCACTTAATTTAAAGAGAAAGACAGAATGTTGTCTTTCTTGATGAGAATAGTTAAATGTAATTACTTTAAAAATATCAAAAGCCAATATTCTAGGTTTATTGAAATGAAATTTGATACTAATATTTACATGCTGCAAAACAGTTATAGACAGCTTATGTATATTAAAACCTCACTAAGTTTATAATGATGCCTGTCATAATAGCATTTGTTAATTAAATTTTTTATAATTGTGAGTAACCGTCTTAGACAATATTTCCTGTTCCCCATAAGGCATTTACAATTCCGTGTTTACAATCATTCAAGAAAAGCAGAAGCAGAAAGACGAAGAAGTCTGTCTCCCTTGGTTTTTTTCACTCAGAAGTCTTATTGTTTTACTTACACTGCATATTTTGGATTGGAATTTATAAAATTTAAATAATCATACAACAAACTCTGTGATAATATTTTGCACACTATGGCATTGAACTATGAAGTTTTTCTTTTCCAAGAGAAAACAATTAGTATTTTACATGGGTTTGCCTTAGATTTTACAGCTGTAAATTGATAAGTAAGAAATATGATGCAAAATAGAATGCAGAGCTAAAATATCGTTGACTTTTTACCCATACTGAACAGTCAAGCATTCTTAGATTCCCTTTCCAAAGTGTGCATGAAATACACACTCGAGACAAAGAAAATTTATATTACATGTATTTTACAGATTACCATTCAGGATAAAATACTGCAGTGAAAGTATTGATTTTCTTTTCCCTTTGGAAGCAATGCCATCTCACTGAAAGCTGTCCTTAGTGAACACTATATTAAACTTAGGATGTGCTCCTTAATAAAAGCAAGCCTTTGTACAGACAATATTAAGGAAATACACTGTGCAAACACTTCATAGTATCTATGTCTAAACATCTGTCAGCCACTTTTACAGCTCTTCTCAATAATGTGCAAACTTACATGAAGAAAGTCTGATTAAAGATCTAAACATTAATCAAAACGTGATACTAAACAGTGTAACCCCCAGCAAAATAGTAGGTTAAAAAACCAGCTTTTTATAATCTACATTCTACTGTTCTTTTTAAAGTTACCCCAGTAGTTCAACAAGTAGCAAAGACAGAAAAATTCTTCTTCCCTGTATTCAGAAACTACAGAAACAATCACAAGTAATAAGCATAATTTAAATTAAATACTCCCTTCAGGTTTGATACCCTCACTGAAGGCACGTATCAACATCCACCTTTGGAAAGATAACGAAGTCCTCACAAAGCAGTGTAGGAAGGCAGTTATAATGAGAAACCTGCCTTCTGTCCAGGCACTGGGATGTGCTCTCCACTGGTGCTCCCCAGACCCACTGCCCAAGAATAAAGTGCCTATTGTCTCAGCACTGTACTAATTGTAAAAACGCAGCGCATGCAGTAAGCATAATAATTATCCAGACAAACAAGGAAAGGCAATCAATGAAGGAATGAAAAGGATAAAAGTATGCCACCAGACAAAGCAACCCAAGAATGAAATTAATATTCATAATGGAATGCAAGCCAGTCGAATGTCCCTTTCATGGTATGGCTATCGCATACAAGAGACCATTGTCCACAAGCAAAAAAATCAGTACATGGAGAAAATTTCATGTAGTTCCGCTGAGGAGAAAAGCTTTTCATTCCCAAAATACTTTTTCCTGGTCCCACTGTTCTGATTAAGTAAAGTTTCGGGCTCCTTTGCCTGGTAACATTTAAAAAGTTGCCTCTCAGGGTCCACACTTCCCTGAGCTCTGTAAGGTTTGCTTTTTTTCCAGCTCTCTGCTTTCATTTGCAGCTGTATAAATATGAACAAAAAGCCATGCTCATCCAAACAAAGAAAAAATGGACTGAATATGCATATCCTCATTAACTAAATTTAATTATGACAAGCGGCATATTAATCAGTAGTTGCTCCAGTTACTGCATTCATTGGTAGGGAGGAGGACTCCAAATTAAAGAGAAGCGTGGGGGACAATCGCATAGTGATTAGGAGGCTGCTCACAACATGATACAATACACTTTCTAAATAATTATTCAGAGGAAACAGAATAAAGAGGCAGATTGCTCTATTTTTAAGACCAACTCAAGAACAATTAGCCAAGAGCATGATGACAAGGCTGCTTTCTTTTTTTCCATGACTGCTTCCATCTCCACATTCTCATACCAAGTAGCTTGGCAAACTGAAAAATTTGCATTTCACTGGGTGCAAGGGCAGGGGGGAATTAAAAAAAAAAAAAGAAATAAGAAGAAAAGAGGAGAGAGAGTTGAGGAGAGGAAATAAAATGGAGAAAGAAAAAGAAAAATCCCATGCTGTACTTGCTGCTGTTTTAATGAGAAGGCCATGCCCGTACGGCAGCAGAGAAACCCTGTCTATCTCGCGCTGATGTTAGGAACTCTGAAGAGTCACTGAGCTGGAGCTGCAAACTGCGCGCTCTGAACTTTGCAGCACGTGCATTGCAACAGTGAAGGAGGAGTTCAGAAAAGAAAAAAAAAATGCTTTCAGGGAGAAAAAAAAAAGTTATCACACCAACTTACCATCCACCAGGTCCTGGCTGACATGTCATAGCAAAGCTGCCATTTTATGGAGCTGTCCGATGCTTTTCCTGCCATTACGCTGTCAGCAACCTTCATCAGATGCAGCTCAATGGAAGATAAGACACCTAATCAAGAAAACATCAGCAGTGGCTTGCTGGGCTACATGTAGGCCAATCCTTATCACACTGCATCATGGGAAAAGCTCCTTTATTTGCAAGAACTCCAACCTCACTGATACAAAGAGAAGGATCAGGTCTTTTCTTCTGTTTTTTTTTTTTTTTTCTTTTTGTCTGAAGGGATTGGAGAAACTAGCCAGCATTCTTTGTGTATCATGTGTACACCAGTTTAGTATCTCGCAAGTGGGCGGCTAGCTGCATTGCTGGGCTACACAGACTTAAGTTTATTTGCATTCTTCTCAGTTGTATATTGTTTGACAAGGTCCACGGTCAGCTCTGAGCGTAAGAAAGAGGGGGGAAGAAATGACTCTGAATTAGCATCTTCCCCAAGAAGGACAGACGGGTTCGGCGTCGCAGTGGGGCCCTGGCCCGGAGGTCAGAGCACACGTGTACGCACACGCGGATCTGGGCGCTCGCACACGCGCGCACGGGCAGGCGCCCTGGGAACACACAGGTAGCAGCTGCAGCTGGATGCAGCAGGGGCTGCCAAAGGCTACAGGCTCTGGAACTGGACATGCGGAAACAGTTTAACTCTTTGCAATCAGCCTTTAGCAAGAAATGGGAAGACTCTAAGTCCTCAGGAGAAAACAGGAAGGGGTGCAGTTAGAATTTCAGTGACACAGACTTTTCCTCCTTCCTTACCATGGATGCCCTTGATCTCCTCTGCTCTGGATGATCTAGATGGGAAGGGGGAGGTGAGTGGGCAGGGAACTATTTTAATCAAGGCTCCCTCCTGCCCCACAGCTTCAGGTCATTTACCTCTTCTACATACCGCCACCAGGGTGAGAAGGCATTCTTCCTGCAAAGTTTTCCTTGCAGGACTTTTCCCCTTATGGAAAACTTGTAATTCTCTGAAGGAGGGACTAGCTTAGAAAAACAAATAATTCTGGCTTTGTTCTACAGTGCAGAAAAGAAAAAGTACATACATAAGCACACGGAGGAAATCAATAAACCCTGGCTTACATTTAAAAGGGATACAAAGAAGGACAAGGATTTGCTAGTCCTGGCTGAAGTGATCAACATCAGTTTTACTGATATATCGCAGATTCTGTATGTGCCTTAGCAATAAATCCCTCTTTAGCTAAAACCAAAACAAAACAATCCCCCTCTCCACATCTCCAAAATTTTATCTTTAAAATTAACCCATTAAACTCATAACAACAGTAATAACAACAAAGCAATAGCAACAACAATTGTTTTAGTTTTATTATTATTATTATTATGATTATTACTACTACTACTACTACTTTCTCTTGTCTTTTCTTGTTTCCACAATGTCAGCTCCTGAGTTAAAGGCCCATTTATTTAGGTTCTGAAACACTGACTACTTAATGAAATGACTGCTCGTTGCCACAATGCTGACAACAGAACAGCTCTGTAGCAACATCTAGTACATCAAAAGATAAGAGCCATTTTCCCTTCTCCCTGTGTGCTATTGAGGTTGGCTTGCAGCCTCAGTTCCTCAGTTGTTTTAAATAGACTGATGAGGCCAGCATAAAAAAAGTCAGACCAAAAATTAATGGGGATTTTGGACATCCCAGTCCCTAAATTTACATATCTCTTTTTCTAGAAGAGCTTCTGTACAATAGATGAGGATGTTTCCTTTTTAATTTCATCTAGGTCACAGTGATCAACTGGGACATGAGAAAATTTTTGAATACTGTAAAATCTGCCTGTGATCAGGTGCTGTGGGATGGCTCAGCATACTTAGAGTGCACAGGAGGGATTAACTCCAGCTCCGTACCCTACATCCTTCTCAAACACCCTGGCTTTGTGATAAACGTTATAAGGTATGGAGAGCACAAGTAGCAGAGTTTTATCCGGTTTTTGGCAAGCAGTCCACAGGCAGATGTCCTGAGGCTGAATCTTTCACGTGGCCTTCACTAACAGGCTCATCACGGTGGGACTACAGTAAGCAGTCAACTGTGGGTGTGAGATAAACCCTGGACATGTGCTTTCACACATAACCCCTAACTTCAAACATGCTAACAAGCATATTTGCCAGCACAAGGGAAAACGGGACTGAGGAGAAGAGGGGGATTCTCTGCAGTTTCCCACCCACTGAAGTCTGATCACAGGTGAAGAGACCAATTGCTTCAGCCACTAATCTGCCTTACTAGGGCAATTCACAAATCCCCTGCAGCACTGTGATGGCTGGGAGTGTGAGCCCACACTTTAGGTAATCACGAGCCAGTTCACTGCGCTTAAAAGAGGATAAAAGTTTTATCACACGGTAGCTAACTGAGAGGTCTCAAGCTGCTATCAGATGCCCAGCCAACAGCAGATCCAATCTTGCAGCAACTTCTTCTACTAAGTCTTCAGTGAACAGTGGAGCTGCTCCATCCCACAGCTCCTGAAGTTTCAGGAAGACTACGCATGTCCTATGGCCACAAGCACCACATGGATATTTGCTTTTGTACATCCAGGAAAGACAGCGTTAATAATGAGCCGCTGTTCTGTTGCTGCATGTTGCCTTCTGGCATTAGCTGAGGGCAGAATGGGGATTTCTGACACCCGGGAAAACAATGCCTGCAGCCCTGGTCAGTGTGTGCTTCCCCTACACATGCTGCTCCCATGACTTCTCCTGTTTGCTGGGAGGTCTGCCTTTCTCCCAGCCATGTCTGTTTTGCAGATGGAATTTTTTAAGTGCTGTAATATGTGGAGATACGACATTTCCTATGAGGCTTGAAGATACAGTTATACACAATACAGACACATATATGTTATTGGACAAAATTTTTCAGATTACCTCTTTTTTCTTTCAGAAAAAGACAGATTTATGAAGAAAGCATGTGGTACAATATGTTTGTTACATAAGAGCAATGAATTTCAAGGTAATTCGGGCTTTCATATTGATTTGGGTTTTTTAAATGGAATAATTTGAATTTTCAATTGAGCTGGATTATTCAAATTAATTTTTCAAGTGAATTTGACTCAAATTTCTTTTGGCTAAGCATTTTTTAAAACATTTTCAAAGGAACAAAATGCATGTATGAAAATATAAAATTTGGCAGAACTAAAATCTGTTTTGTATTTAAAATAAATAAAGTGCAAGCAACCTCACCCACTACTAATATCTGTCTTCCTAACACATTAAGAAATGATTGCCAATCTGGCTCTTCTCCACAGGTTTAGGTTTTTGTAAGAATATTTTCTCTAGGTGGTCTCAGCTTTTGATTCTACTCCAGGAAACAGTTCCATTTCACATCCAGAAGGAGCCTTCAGGAATGCTTTAATTCATTTCTATAAGGTCCCAACACCCACTAACAGGCTCAAAGAAAGAATTCACAGTACAGTGCTCTGGAGGATGGGCAGTGCTGGGACAGAGAGACCCAAATAGTATTGTAGGTTTAAGTCATTGTAGAGAACAAACTCATCTACACTTGCACACACTCGTTGGTGCTGGGCTGAAGCTGGGAGACCAATCCCAGCTATTTACAGTGACAGATTTTACAAGTTTTAGGTAGGTGTTTGGAAAGCCCCTTTGGTGTTCCCTTCTTTCACCAGGTGCACACACAGCCCTATGTCAGACCTTCATGGGAATCCAGAAGGACTGCTGATCTCCAGAAGCTAGTGGTTCTTCGGAGACTTCCCCACATTGCTCCTCAGCATGTACTTTTCCTCTTTCTCTTGCTGTTTTCTGGTAAATATTTTAATTCATCATCATTGGCAGCTGCAAAACCCATTGAAATAAACTCACACAGAAACATCCTTAATGGCACTAGGCCTTTTCATTTCTACTAAGGGAGCAGTACATGGCTACAGACGCCTGACAGTCTGCTGCCTTTGACTGAGTTACATACCCTGAAAAATATAAATTTGATTATTCCTTTAAACATGGCAGTAATGGGGGTGGAAAATAACTGTTATTAACTTTGCTTAGCCTTCCTATTTTTCCTCATATGACATTAGTGAAGAGACAAATAAAGCTTTTAAAAAATTAATTAAATCATGGCAGTATTTGCCCAAGAAATATGTTTGCTGACAGCCAGAGTGATGAAAGCCATCATTCCTATGAAGCCGTTTACTGGGCATCTTACAACCAGACACTTCCACCTAAGCATTCTCTTTCTTGTGGGTAGAAATACCTCCTCTTTTGTGAAGCTCTAGGGTGTCCAAGACATGGCAGGATACTTGCAGGAATGTGACGAGCTCCATAGTTAAGTCACAAAGATTCCTGGCAGAGGATCCAGCAGAAGCCACAGCAGTTTCACTGAAACTAAAAGAGAAGACATAGAGGCTGACTAGTAGTGTTCTTCCAACACTCCTACTTTTTCTCCCGTCACAAGTGCCTGCTACTCTTCCAGGCCTAGCGCAGCACTTTTTTGGGACAGGCAGAAAACAGAGGGTGGCAGGTGCCACCTGGGGTGGACAAGCTAGCTTCCAAAAAGCTAGAGACTCAGTTCCCAGTCTGATGACATTCAGGAACATAAATAATGCTAAAGCATTTGTTTCAAGTTGCTTGTTGAAGTAATAGCTGCTAAGTGCTATCTAGCAAGGCAAAGAAGTGAAAACTGCTGCTTTATTCAAAAGTACGCATCAGTCCACCTGAGAGGCAAATATGATGGTTTAACTTGAAAAATGAGTAATGATATAATTTCATTATGTCCAAAGAATTGATGCAGCTTGTGTATATATGTATATATGCTTGTGGGCTCTAGCAAATTGGGCAGAAGACAGTCAGATAGCCAATGATGGAGACATGCCCAGAACTGGAGGATTCAATTGTACATTCTAAAACAGGCCAAGAAAATTATTCATTTGCATTAGTTCCATCAAAATAATCCATGTACAATAATTAATCCAATACACAAAAAATCAAAATGCTAAACTTCTAGCATTCTTTTACATTTATTTTTTAAAAAATGTTTATAAAATGCAGTATGTAACTTTTTTCATGTCTAAAAATACTTTCCCCAGAGGAAAACCATTATTCAAATGTGAAGGTGGAGTTACACTTGCCATTTAAAAAAAACAAGTTTGATATTTAAGAATTGTATGTCTCACACAAGTGTTCTTTATTCAATAAGCGCTTGTTTCATGAGGAGGGTAGTCTTTAATGTTCAGTACAGGATAATACTCCATCCATCTCATTTGTGGATTGGATTTCATCCCTATGAGCAATGTGAGAATCATACAAATCTGAATTGAATCCCCTGAGATTCAGTGCTAAGAAGCCCAGTAATAAATGGAGGTCATTATGCTGCCTGCTCACAATCTCCTCAGAAGAAGGGATGGATTCTTTTCACCTTCTCTTTGAAGACAGGGGCATACTGATAGGCTTTATCAAATACAGTGCACTTTTGTAACTGAACGTGGAGCAAGCACTCATTTACAGTCGATCTCCAGTTCTGTGGCTGCCAAAACAGCTCTATCAGCCAAAACCAAAACACTTACATCAAGTTCACTGTGAGCTAGCGTGGACAACAGTAAATGCAGAGGGTTCTAGGGAAAGCAGTGCCCTTACCCCAGACTGCACTGCAAATCTGAGGGGGTGGGGTAGGTATTTAAAAAAAAGACAAAGCTGGTTGTTCCTCTTTCCTAGGATACTGTAAGCATTAAAGGTTTGGAAGCCAAACCCACCCCCCAGCAGCAACTCCTTGCCATTCCACTGCCATGAAATGCTGTCCCTTTTGCACAACAGTGCCCAACGACTGAAGTGTCATGCTGTGCCCTCACAGCCATGCCAAGTGCACTCAGGGTGGGCAGGAATGGTGGGGATACTGTTGGGCCTCAAAGCCAGCATCTGCCTCTGGAGCAAGCATAACACGTATGTTATTGAGAAACCATGTATGTACATATCAGTACACAACTGCTGCTCTTCTCTCAGCTAGCTTAGCCCATTCTTTTCACACCTCACAATTTCTAATCAGTTCTTTACACCTCCAGGCTAACTCAGCTTACGACTGGACATATTAAATGCTATAAAAAAGTCTAGATGGATTTCCTTTATTTAATATGCCATAGAAATAAATTAACTCCAAAAAAAAAGTACATTGGCACATTTTCTTGCTGCAACACATTCCTACTATATTTTAGTTCCATTTTACATTCATTTTCACAACTTTAGTTGTCCCCAATGTATCTTTCTATGTTTAGCATTAATGTTAGTTTGGTGTGAGGGGAGGATAGCTCCAAGACCTTTTCTGCCTTGTCTTCCCTTTTAACTCAGGTGTTTCTTTTACTTGTAACCAATCAGAAGTGGCAACTTTTACTCCAAACTTGATAGACTTAAAATCTTTGCTATTGATTTTGCAATTCTGTATGTTGGCTTGTATTGGGTTTGTGTGGCAAGGTTTTGGTAGCGGGAGGCTACAGGGGTGGGTTCTGTGAGAAGCTGCTGGAAGCTTCCCCCATGTCCAGCAGAGCCAATGTCAGCCAGCTCCAAGACAGACCCACCGCTGACCAAGGCTGAGCCCATCAGCAATGGTACTAACACCTCTGTGGTAACATATTAAAGAAGGAAAAAATAGTTATTGCACAGAAGTAATTGCAGACAGGGAAAAGAGAAACAGCCCAGCAGACACCAAGGTCAGTGCAGAAGGAGGGGAAGGAGGTGCTCCAGGCACTGGAGATGAGATTTGCCTGCAGCTATGGAGCAGCTGTGCCCCTGCAGTCCATGGAGGACCATGTTGGAGCAGAGATCCACCTTCAGCCCACAGAGGATGCAGGAGCAGGCAGATACCCAAAAGATGGCTGTGATCTCACGGAAAGCCCGCTCTGTGCAGGATCTCTGGCCTTGTGGAGAGAGAAGCCCATGCTAGAGCAGGCATGCTGGCAGGACTTGTGACCCGTGGGAGCCATGCTGGAGAAACCTGATCTTGAAGGACTGCACCCTGTGGAAAGTGACCCACGCTAGAGCAGTTTATGAAGAACTGCAGCTGAAAGGATGGACTGAGAGTGCAGAAGTTCACAGAGGACTGTCACCTGTAGAAAGGATTCCACACTGGGGAAGCACTCCTTTCCCTGAGCAGCAGCAGAAGCAACATGTTATGAACTGACCACAACACCCATTCCCTGTCTCCCTGCACTACTGATGGAGAGGAAGTAGAGAATCAGTGATAAAATTAAGCCTGGGAAGGAGGGAGGAATGGGGGGAAGGTGTTTTTAGCATTTGTTTTACTTCTTACTATCCTGCTCTGATTTTGATTGGTAATAAATTAACTAATTTCCCCAAGCTGGGTCTGTTTTGCCCATGATAGTAGCTGGTGAGTGATCTCTCCCTGTCCTTATCTCAAGTAGGATATTTTCATTATATTTTCTCTCCAGCTGAGGAGGGAAGTGACAGCAGAAGAGCAGCTTTGGTGGGCAGCTGGCATCCAGCCAGGGTCAACTCACAATAGGGCTTCTGGGGCCACTTTGCCTAAAGCAAGTAGGTCTGACACTGAGTCCATAGTCACCATATATGTTCAGTATTCTGCCTGTCTTCTATCAGCTAGTAAGGTGTGAGGACTAATGACTCTCGGGTAAGGAGATGTGGGAGCTCAATTACAGCTAGCAATCATTGCTCCTTAGCTAGAGATTGTCCAGGTAACTTCTTGGTATGGCAGACCATACTTCAGATGGGAAGAATGTGATGGATAACTGGCTAAGGGACAGGGATCTTCCCATGTGGTTGAATACCAACTCCAGGTCCTTACAGCAAATTCTCCCAGGGTAGAAGCACTGGGCATGGCAGGTGCCTTGGTTTGAGTGCTGGCAAATCCAGAGATGGCACAGCTGGGGCAGAAAATATGGTCTTCACCAGTTTTGTTTGATGGAACAAAACTCCTGAGAAAGTGAAGAGCAAAGAAAGAGGAAGACCCTGTTCCAGCTCATTTCTTCCAAGAATATTTATATTTAGATTCTGTATTTCATTTCAATATTTTTGCTGGAATGATGTAAAAGGGGTTTTTCATTAGACATGAGGCACAGATAACAGAGTCTCCTTGGTTTGGGGGGCATCATGTATCTGTGTATCTGCTGAGAATAATCCAGTGGTATCAGTGTAGCTACTGGCTTATCTCTGAGTAAGGCTTATGGTTATCTTCATTCCACCTGGCTGCCCAGGTAGTAGTGATTAATGATTTCCTTGTGATGAGCATTGTCTTTCACATCCTCATGCGGTTCACAGTCTGAAAACAAGTTTTTCCTGTAAAGAGAAAACTACAGAGGTACGGTTAAACATTATGTAGGGTTAGGCATAGTGGCATAGCTGCAATTGATTTCACCTGATTATATTATACAACTGAAGTGAGAGAAAGGGGAGAATAGGCCAGGACTAAAAGAAAAGTTCCTACTTGAAACATCTAGGAACTCAATTTTCTCTTAACTCCCCTGGACTAATGGATGTTTTTGAGAGCATCTGCCAGCAAAAGGAGACTTCCTTATATAATGTTGAGAGTAATCATAATCCCCTTCAGATGCCAGGCAAGAATTCTGACTTCACTCAGCACCAGGCTGGGTCAGGCCCAGCACCATTCTGTGATGAATGCTAATGCACTGTCTGTAGGAGTTCCTATCTGCAGGAAGGCAGGAAGCACAGGAGGTTTTTAAACAGTGTTCAGCTGCATACCCAATACTGTGAGAGTCTTTACTGCTGCAGACAGTCACGGAAGTTGTGTTATCCCGGAACTGAGCATGTGCCTCCCTCGGCATAAGGTCGATTTCTCTTTTGTCCTCCAATAGATCACCACTATGAGTCCCACACAGGGGGTATAGAAGCAATCTCTGTAGATGCAAGATGTTAATGTAAGACTCGTGATTTCTAAGCAAGTCTTTTTTTGCTGGAGCATCTGTCCAGTAGTTAAAAGGTCTGCATCTGCCATGATCTTCTCTTCAACATTCTGTCCTGCTCAGTTCTGGAAGGTTGGTGCTGTCCTAGCAAGCAGCACTACAGGTTATTCCTCAGGGTGCAGCCCATGGTAGGGAAGCCAGATGTGTCAAGGGTCAATGCAGACATATTTTGCCTTGAGTTTTGGTGCCAGATCATTGGACCTCACACAGGTATCCGCCTGAAGCCAGAGGGGAGGATTGAGTTTTCCCAACAAAAGCAATAGCTGGATTGAATAGTTATCAGTACCCCTGTGACTACAGGCATGTGATTTAGCTACATAGCCACACATGCTGATAGTTATCAACACCTGCTACTACTGTGACTTGATACAAGTTTTGGCCTGCCTTGCTGTTTAGGTGTTTTCTTTCACATTCATGTGTTTCTGCATCTTCCTTTTGTCCAGTTTTACCAGATAAAGGTTAGCTGTGGGCAGAGTATGAAGTAACTCAATAAACTGACAAATCCTCTGCTGCCACATGCCACAACCTGCAGGAAAAAGCAAACATGGGTAATTAGAAGTCCACAGGGAGCTCAGTGGTGCAGCACGAAAAGAAGCTAGCCCCATTTCTTTCAGTTCATCATCTTTCCATACCCCAATGAAGCACAGAACAGCAAGCTACAAAAGAGAAGAAGAAACTGTGTATAAATAGAAAGAAGTATAACATTTAACTCAATTCATATCTTGGAAAATTACTACCTGTCTGAAGACTGCTCCAGGGTCTCAGCAGTGTCTGTTTTTAAAGCTTGTTTCTGAAAGGACTTTGTATAATAATGTAGCTCAATTTATCTAAGCAACTTAAAATTCTAAGGACATATTAGACAAATTGAATTATTCCTTCTAACCACCTAGCCAGCTCCTCTGGATGATAATAATCAAAACATATTTAGTTAATGACACAGATTTCTACCTTCAAGTGCCCTTTGGCCATTGTGAAATAAGTGCACAAAATGGATGGATCGAGATAGCATATCCTGCAAAGAGCTCACTGAACCTGCAGTTGCTGTCCTCCTCACAAACTAATTACACAGTGGATATTTGCCATCCATTTTACATCATAAATAAATAAAGCTCAACATCCATAGCATTTGTTTCGTACACAACTACCACTGTAATACAATACAGACCTTCACATTCAAAGACTTTAGGAATTATAACTGAAAGTGCATTTAAGATACGTTTGCCAAAACCTTTATTAGACCTAGTAATGGTAAGTGGACATATGGAGCCTCATCAGTATTGTTCTAGATGGAGACATAATATATTTCTCTCCAACCCCTTTTAAGCAATACATTGTTATTTACTGCCTATCTTTTATGAGAAAACAAACTGCTCTTTCACCCATTCACATCTTTTTTCCGAAAATTTGATAAACAGAAACAATGTGCTAAAAAAAAGTTTAATCTTTAACCAGAATCAGCTGCAAATAACTATCAGAAAATTTGCCACTGTTGACGTTCTTAAACACAAGAGATGTAATTGAGATAATTGTTTCAACTAAATGCTACTCTGTATCATCTGCCTTTCAGATTAATCCAAGATCTATTTGTAAGAATAATGGTTTCATTCAGGCTTCTCCAAAACTGCAAAATTGTTCCTGTGAATCATACATGCACACTGATTTCAAATGTGACAGTTAATTTTTCTTTTTTTTTTTTTTTCTAAGCAGATAAAATAGGATATGAGGGAGTGACACATCCTAGGTGTAACATTAACCTCTGGCTTTTCAACTGCCTTTGAATTAGTATTTCAGAAAACAGCACCTACATTTTAATGAGAACACTGTCCGAGGTACATGGATATCAATTTGGCTGGCTAGTACATTCAGAAAATGAATAGTTTTGCTGCTTTGAAAAAGGCACGCAGGTGAGAAATCTGATCAATCGGACATGACTGTGGTTGGAGTTCAACAGTTCGATAGTGCTACATCTTCTAAGTAGCTGCAGTTTTGATACAGTTGAAATGTCTAGTTTTGAAAAGTGAGATCTCTAGGGAATTTGCAGGACAACTCAGGAAGGGTGCACTGTATGTCTCATCCAGATGCATCCATTCATAACTTGGCTATTCCACAGGAAAGCTTTAAGGAGTTGTGCTTAACAGAGCAAAAGCAACTGAACTGATAGCAGCAGAAAGGATAAAGAGACCAAATAAGATTTTTTTTCACTAAAACTACTATTACTTGAAAATTAATATAACCTTAGCAACAAAAACACCACTGTTTTGACCTATAAATAGGTTTTACATATAAACCATTCCAATATATTTAATTGTGGTAACATGATAAACCTACCCCGCAGCACTGAGAATTGACCTTCATGCCCCATGCCATACCACCTAACAGACTAATAAACAGACAGGGAGTATTAGTGATAGTGAAGATAAAAGTTTACTGAAATAACACATGCATGGTTGCACACCTTTTGAAAATAATTGCTTTTGGAAATCTGAGGTTTACGGGCTGCAAAAAAAGTCTTTTTAGCACCACTCTGCCAACAGCAGAGCTTGTGTGCCTAAATAGATTTTGAAAAATACTGAACAGAAAGTCACTTTGAGTGAGAAACAGCACTGATTTGAAAATGTGAAAAATATTCTGTTTAAACATTCTCCAGACTCAAACATTTTGTTGTAAGAAAAGTACAATTTAAGCTGTCATTTTCTACAGAAAAGATCTATTGTATATACTTTAAAACTTCAGCTAATCAGACCAAAATTAGATGCTTAAAAGTATTCTGATTTCATTGAACAGTCATAAATCAGGTCCTGCAAAATTATCTATCTAATTCCGTGTATGCATCTCCTTGTATTCACTTACTGAGGTCCTCGCCTGCCTTTACTCTGGAAGGCTGCAAATACAGCTGTGTTTAGGCAACAGGTACTTAGACACTATGTTGCTGAGATGCTCAATAAGTTTTAAGTTCTCAATGAAAAGGTGTAAGACGCTCACAGGATGTCCTGGGTTGCAGTGTATTCTATTACCATCTTCAGGAGCTGTTAAAACTAGGTGGGGCTGTGTCCCTTGCCTCCTCTCTGTGGACTATCTTCTGCTAATGGGCCAGCTGTCGAAACCAGGTGGGGCAGGGTTCCTTATCTCTCCCATGACCCAGCCTCCCTCTGGGGGGATATCTCCTGTTATTGGGCCATCTAGTCTCACCACATGACTGATAAAATTACATGCTCCCATTGTGAGATGCTCTGCCCAGAGGGAGGAACCAAGCATCCCATCCTGGATATAAGCTAGGATTTCGAACACCAGAGCCAGCCCTTACCTACTGGATTCCCAGAGGACAAGAGCTACCACTGGACCTTCAGGTGAAGACCAGACCCTTTCTACAGGATCACTGCTTCAACAGAACCATCTTCAACAGAACTCTGGAGGACTGCAGCCACCATTTTATTGGACTGCTACCAACACCCAGACTGACAGGGTGTCAGGTTGTATCCTGACTCTGTCAGTGGTTTCTTTTTGTACGATTGCATTTATTTTAGTTTTTCCTATTAAATTGTACTTCTGACTTGGAGTTTCTCACTGGTTTTGCTTTCAAACCAGCACACAGGATCACAATCCTTCTCCCCTACCTTTTTTTAGGAAGCTATGGATGTTGTTGAGTTCACTCTGTAGGAATTCTCCATTTAGGTGCTCAGTAGATCAGCAAACATGTGTTAGAATTTTATAGTTTAGATTTTATGTGAATCTTTCCATAAAGCAGCTCCTTTAGAAGAGATTGTACAATCCTTCCGTTTGTTTGTCTTTTCATATGGGCCAAGCCATCGTCTAACTGGAAGATGACAAAAAGTGGAGTGCTTGAGTTCCACCGGACATCAAGCATTTGTTTCAAGTGACAATACTGGAGTCCTTTGACCTGAAAGAAGCTTACAGAGTCTGTCAGAGAAAAGAGAAACTCCTGCTCAGGTATCTCACCTGGGGAAGCAGACCAGTGCCCAAGCTTCCTACACCGAAAGTAATTCTGAACTTCTTTCTGTGTTGGTAGCAAAAATTTTATTTCCCTGACTTTATAAGGCAGTCCTCTCCCATGCACAGGAAGATGCTGCTCTGAGATAGATGTGCTAGATCTCTCTGTTCATATGCAAAAACAAGCAAGAAGGAAGGGTCACAGAGCCACACTGGTACTCACAGACCCCTCTGCAGCCCCAGCTCTGTGTGGTGTGCTGTGGCTGCAGTGCTGTTGCTTCCTCTATCTGAAAACAACACTAGGTTAAAAATACTGCTTTATTCACCAAACAAGGTTCCTGACTCTCCAATATGCAGGAAAAAAGAATTTTAAAAAAGAACACACTTGGACCAGTGGAAAAGGCATTGCATCTCCTTTCCTAGTTTATACACGTTGGTGTAGCTTCTCACTACCCAAGGATACGAAGGTAGTACCTATTGCATTTGACTCTGTAGCAATATTTTTTCAGAGTTATGAAGCTATGAGATAATTTGACTAGTCTAAGGAAAAAAAAAAACATCTTGGCTTTTTTGTTCTGGGAGTACTGAGGTAGAAGAACAGGGAAACCAAACTCTGATTTTTCAGTATCAGATTAAAAAACCTTGACATAAAGCTGAACAGCTGATGATGCTGAAGATGTACTACTGGTGAATGAAGAGACTCACAACAAAAATTTCCAGTCCCGGCTGTTAGTGATAAATAACCAGAATTATTCCCCATCCATACACATGCTGCATGTACGTTTTTGTAGAAATATGCCCTGAATCTGTAACTGTGTAGAAAAGAGGCAAATTAGATGCAGAAAAGTATTTCAAATTTCCCAAGTACTTTCTATAATAAAGGCATATACATAAAACTTCAGTATTTGAAAGCAAAATAAATTTATCCCAAATGATTACCTATGACATGCTCATCTGTTATCCTTTAATTTAATCCAAATTCAAAGGTAGAAAACTAAATACAGTTTCTTATGTGAGCTCTCTTCTTGGTGTATCCAAGTTGTTTTTATAAAAATAAGCTGAAAAGCACATATGCTTCAAATTCCAGTCACCTATGTACTGCTGGATGTTAGGCAGCAGAAATTCCTTATGCGACCTGTGGGATATGGCTGTTTCTTCTAAAGTGGATTATCCAGGTTTCTGTGACGCGGACAGCACACCTTCAGCACTGCAGCTTTGCACAACTCCCTCTTCAGAAACCCAGGTGTCTTCACTAAGAGAACCACAGGTCACGCAGAGAACTGAAGGCAGATATTCTGAGTCACAGACTTGCAGCCTAATCCACTGAGTTAGCTATCAAAACAAATTATCAAATTCCACCTCTATAGGGCTCACATTTCTGCACTGTCCACACTCACACATCTTACATTTTATACTTACCAAAAAAGAGGAGCCCATTACCCACATGGCAGCCAACAGACTCGATTTTGGGGGTTTGGGCCACAGCTACAGGAGAGTCCAAGATTTATGAAATAAAAGTGAGATTGGGAAGCATATCCTAAACAGCAAAATCATGCTGTATTTGGGAATAAATTATTACTTGGGCTTAAGAGTTGTTACTCCTCAGCAGCACCCATCCAGTTTATTTTATGTTCATCTCTGTGCAACTGAAATACACCTTTTTGGCTTACCCATACAAAGCCTTTGCTGCACATGTCTGTTCTCACACTAATCCTTCAGCAAAGGGAATGTATTTGAGATGGGAAGTCTAATGAGAAAAATATTGTGAAACTAGAAGACATACAAAAAAATGTGCTGTAAGTGATACAAATGATGGCCTGGTTTTGTCAGATTAGCTTAGTTTAATTTTATTCAGACTAACACATCCTCCATCCTTCCTCAAGCCTCTTTATTCAGCTGGAAGTATACAAGGTCCAATTTTCCTTCCAATTGCCCTTCCACACTAGTATTATTTTGGCTCATATGAATCAGACTACATGAGTGTTTGCATGTATTTGTTCATCTGCACTACCTGGTCGCCTCTTAAAATAAATTTATAGACTCAAAAATACTGTTTCATTCAGTTTATAAATTAACTTTCATTCAGTTTATAAATTGACAAACTACATCAAGAAATACCTTCAGGAGCAACACATCAAGAAATACTTTCAGGAGCCTTAGGCACTAATAAGACTGGAGTGTACATATTAAAGTTATTTTTATGGGCAACTGGGAATAGATCTCAATTTCCACACATTGAAAAGATAGCATGCACTCATACAAGTCAATTGTATCTAATCTGTAAACATTAAATAAATTTCATTTCAGAGAGAACCAGATTTGAAACTATCATGTGGGGAAAGAGGCCCACTGAA
Source organism: Callaeas wilsoni (assembly GCA_013398955.1). Classification (NCBI taxonomy): domain Eukaryota; kingdom Metazoa; phylum Chordata; class Aves; order Passeriformes; family Callaeidae; genus Callaeas; species Callaeas wilsoni. The sequence goes on along the minus strand of VWPU01014179.1, from coordinate 4,188 downwards.
ATTTCAGGCAAGAGAAACTGACATTTTTGCAGCAGGTAGGAACAGCTTTTTCTGGAATACACAGAGAACACAGAATTTTACAGGCTAGTTTTAGGCTATTGTGGAAAGATCACTATGGAAGCAATTTTTATTACTGTTATTAGTAGAATCCAGTTCTTGGGTTGAAACAGAAGATGCAAGGCCTGTACCACAAACCATCACCATGTACTTTGTGCCTCCTGATTCATTACGTGACACAGTTCAGCTATTTTAATAATTTCCTTGCAGACATAATCAATGTCTTTTTTCTTGGGTTCTCTAGTCTTGCAGTGATCTTCCCAGGTGTCTAAAATCTTCCCTGTATGTACTTCTAAAGCGGAGGCTACTGCTTGCACCACAACCAGCAGCTTTTGTTTTGTTGCTCTCCAAAATTTTTTCCTGTGGCCACTGCTGCACTTCTTTTTACATCTTTAAAGCCAGTACCTCATTTGAAATAGACCAAAGTGTGTGAAATTTTTCTGCATCAAAATCTGACATAATATCCCATGTACACAAAACAGAAGAGCCGCTGATTCCAATTCATTTAGCTCTCTCAAAAACTGCACCAAGGATGAACGATCTAATACATTGTAAAAAAAAATACAAGTCAAAGATTAAAAAAACTTCAAACTCTATTTCCGAAATTTGAAAAATGGCAACTTATATAAATCTTAGTCGATACCTACATCAGAGGCTCCTACTCTGGCTGGAACTGTGATTATGTGGGCAAGAAATTTAACCAATACTATATCTAGTGTTGTTATACCAACATTATTTGGTATACTATTCCTAACAGAGAAAGTTTTCAATACTTCCACCAACATTCAGCTCTTCTCTTATAAGCAAGCAACAGAGCTCAGATAATAAGTACCTCACTAACTATTCAGCAATTTTTCACAGTTCATTTTTTCAAAACAATCATTTAGGATTGTGGCTTTTTCACTTGTCATAATAAAAAAATACACAGCAGTGAGAGTAATTTATAATACAATTAGAAAAATCTACAAACAGATTTGAAAAATATTAGTAAACAATTTACACAACTTTATATCAATGTAAACGAAATTCAGTGACGAGAAAGAAACTTTTAATTTTTTTTTTTTATTTAAAAATAAGATTTCATAAAAATACAGGACAGAAGAAGTCTCTGTAAGAATGAAAAAAATAAGCCATAACTTAAACCATTTTTTAAAAAACATCACAGAAATATTACATCAATGAAATAAGCAAAGATAAATAAAAAACAATACACTGCTTATCAGTTGAACATACTCTTGCATTTTCAGATTTGATTAAAAGAATACCAGAGTAAGCTTTCCTGTGTTGATATTATTCAGTCATTCACCTCGTACATTACCCATTCAGGTATAACCAGTGTTAGACCTCATAATTTTCAACAACTCCACTAGGAACATTATTCAGCATTATTTGTAAACAGTCATGATCAAACTAAGAACAAATGAATAAAACTCAATCACATGCCCATGTGTGAGCTACAAAATTCAGAATGCTAATTTACAAAAATCAGTACTATTTTTCTGCCTGTTAAAGAGAGAGAGTGATAATTTTCTATCTGTAAACTACTGTGATATACAGATATCAGTCCTGAGAATGTGCATAGAAATACCCAGAAATGCACAGAAATTAGAAGTTAAATTTTGTATTTTCTAACTTGACAACCACTACAAATAAAAGTTATTCTTACAGTTGTATGGTTGATACTTAGATGGCCCTTGTTGCAACAAATGGCTTTAACCACTCTGCCATAGTGTGGCCAAGACCCAAGATGCCACTGGATAGTTTCAGCAGAACTAAAATCCTAGGCCTTATGCAGTCCACAGATACAAGTATTTCAACACCTCCCAAGTTCAAATGCTCAGCCACTGAGAAAGTAGTACAAAAATCTTCTGAAGAACATTTTCTGAAGCATCCAGTCACATAGTATGGCACGTAAGTATGGACACTGTATTTAGAAGTACCTATTCTTCCCAAGAGCAGTTCCTAGCAGCATTCAGCATCACACTGTTACTTTTCAGGTCCTAATACTTCAAATAATTTGGAATTAGATTCAGCTCACTAGTGGGAGAAAATCACCTCCCTCAACCTGCTGGTCGCACTTCTAATGATGCAGCCAGGGGAATAGGTGGCTTGCTGTGCTGAAAGCACACATTACCAGGTCGTGTTGAGCTTCTGATCAACCAAACATGGTAACGTGAACAATGAAACATCCTGAATTCTGAATGTGAACAATAATGTGATTTGTCATGATGTGATGGTTTTGGATGAGGTAGAGTTAATTTTCTTCCGGGTAGCTAATGCGGTGCTGCGTTTTGGATTTGTGCTGGGAAGTGTTGATAACACAGGAATTTTTTCCTTACAGCTGAACCATAAGGAAACGTAGTGACAGGGCCTTTTTTGCTCCTTACACCATCCCATTAAGGAGGCTGGAGATGCACAAGGGGTTGGAAAGGGACATAGCTGGGACAGCTGACCCAAACTGACTCCAGGGATATTCCATACCACCTGGTGTCACGCTCAGCAAATAGAGCTGTGGAAAGGAGGAACACATGAATGTCTGGAGCGATGGTGTTTGTCTTCCCCAGTCACTGTCACGTGCTCTGTAGCCCTGCTTTTCTACAGCTGGCTGAATACCTGCCTGACCATGGGCAGCAGTAAATAATTCCTTATTTTGCTTTGCTTGTCGGCATGGCTTTTGCTTTATCTGTCAAACCTATAGATTGTCTTTATCTCGACCCAAGAGTTCTCACATTTTTACTCTTCCAATTCTCCCCCTCATCCTCTTGGGAGGGAAATGACTGAGTGGCTCTGTGGTCCTGAGTTGCTGGCTGGGGTTAAACCAGGACACATGACATTCCACTTGGTGTTTTATTGACCATGTATTTATAAACTAATGAATCAAAATAACTATCAGGAATATCTGAAGAACAGCTCAGAACATATCTTAAAAGTTATGAATATTAATAAAGACTGATGCATAGAAAATTTATTCTTAAAATTCCAAGTACATGGGAATTCAAGACTCATAACTCCTCAAGATTGAAAACGATTGTGTACCTGAACTACTACACCAGCTGTGAGATGGAATTTCTCCTTTAAAGCAACAGATCAGAGGACAGATTCACAGACATTATTTAATGCATTATCTTTTATTTCAGACATCAGCATTTTTCAAATGAAATCTCAAATCTCTGATTATGAGAAGATAGCAAGTTAACATTCTTCAGTCCTACCAGGAGTTATCCCACACTGCAAATAAACCAGCTACTTCCAAATGTTTTCAGGGAGGAGTTCATTGGTTCTTTAAGTTTTCTTTGTACCTCTCAGAAAATCAAATATTACCAAGTCAGAAGACAATATTCACTTTTCTCAATAAAGCATGTATTTTTCTGATACTATATTAGGATGAAATTTAGTAACACTGCCTATAAGATTTTTTAAATGCATAAAAATGAAAAACACTAATCAATCTTAAAAATGCAGTTTCTACTAAAAGAATCTTAAGGAAAATTGGGAGGGAAAGAAAGCAATGGTTTGAAGGATTCGAGAATTTCAAGGTCTGAAAGCTTTCAAATTGGTTCATGAAAGTCTGATTTTTCCTGACAGAACAACTCATTCTGAGAATTAGTTTCAGAAATATTACTTGGAGAAATTAGTAACATGATAGGGTCCTTCAGTTAAATTAAGAAAAAAATTATTACTTTTTACCATTTTAGAGGCCTCTCTTTCAAAGAATAAAGTTTAGTACCTCCTAAAATATCACGTCTCTCCAAATTCTCCCCTTTGTTCCCCAAATACTTAGAAAAGGGACAGAAATGAACTAGCTGTCTTAATCATGTTGCAAATTGATTCCTAATGTTATGATGAATAAGAGACTGAGAAAAAGTAGACTTAAAAGGAAATCAAACAACATGGAAACATTTGAGAACACGAATTTGTGAAATTGGCAGTTTTGTTTGAGAATCAGGCAAGATTTTCATGGACATCACCTGCTGGAAAGTTTAACCGATACTCCAGCCTCCAGGTTTGTCTTTCGGCAATTTAAGTTCGCGCCCTGGACTTCAGAGGTTTTCCAAGCTCCCAGCAGCTCGAGAGGGAGGTGCAATGGCCCCGGCGGCTTTCCGGGCGTGCGCGGCCCCGGAGCGGCAGCGG
>VWPU01014178.1:0-17852 GCA_013398955.1 Callaeas wilsoni | reverse complement strand
GGGATGAACCCATAGGATGAACCCATGGGATGGGGATGAACCCATGGGATGGGGGTGAACCCATGGGATGGGGATAAACCCATGGGATGGGGATAAACCCATGGGATGGTGGTGGACCCATGGGATGGGGATAAACCCATGGGATGAACCCATGGGATGGTGGTGAACCCATGGGATGGGGATGAACCCGTGGGATGAGGATGAACCCATGGGATGGTGGTGGACCCATGGGATGGGGATGAACCCATAGGATGAACCCATGGGAGGGGGGTGAACCCATGGGATGAACCCATGGGAGGGGGGTAAACCCATAGGATGAGGATGAACCCATGGGATGAGGATGAACTCATGGGATGAACCCATGGGATGGGGCTGAACCCATGGGAAGGGGATGAACCCATGGGATGAAGCCATGGGATGAACCCATGGGATGGGGATGAACCCATGGGATGAACGCATGGGATGGGGGTGAACCTGTGGGATGGGGGTGAACCCATGGGATGAACTTATGGGATGGGGATGAACCCGTCAGATGGGAACCCATGAGATGGGGGTGCAACAGTGGGATGGGGATGAATCCATGGATGGAGATGAACTTGTGGGATGGGGACGAACCCGTGGGATCGGGATGAACTTGTGGGATGGACTCATGGGATGGGGATGAACCCATGGGATGGGAATTAACCCATGAGATGGGGGTCAACAGTGGGATGGAGATGAATCCATGGATGGGGATGAACCCATGGGGTGGGGATGCACCCATGGCATGGGGATGCACCCATGGGATGAACCCATGGAATGGGGCTGAACCCATGGGATAGGATGAATCCATGGGATGGGGATGTACCCATGGGATGGGGATGAACCCATGGGATAGGATGAATCCATGGGATGGGGATGTACCCATGGGATGGGGATGACCCCATGAACCCACGGGATAGGATGAATCCATGGGGTGGGGTATAACCCACGGCATGGGGATGCACCCATGGCATGGGGATGAACCTACTCCATGCTGGAGCTGCTGGAGCAGCTGCGTTTGCCTGCTGCTCCTGGCACAAGGGACCGGGCTGTGCCAGAGGGCGGCCAGGGCCCGTCCATCCCACAGAGCCCATCCAGGTGGCCATGCAGAGGGCAGGGAGGGGACAGCAGCCATCAGGGAGGGAATGTAGAGGGCAGGAAGGGACTCACGCTTACAGGCTGGCTGAAAGGCTTTGGCTCTGAAGGTCTCATGTGAAGATGGGCCATCATTGCTTGGAGACGCTCGCTCTCCTTGGCCAGCTGAGGGAGGCAGGAAGCACGAGGGGCACGGTCAGACAGTGCCAAAGTCACCACGGAGGTGCCCACGGCCTGGAGGAGCTGCCATGAGCCCCCCGGTCTGGACAGGCAGCAACCCCCAGGGTTGCTACCATGACAAATACCCACTCCTTAAAAGCAGTGGTGCTGCTGTTTGGGCTGTCATAATGGTAAAGGATTAATTTCTGTTATCGGGCGACTCTCTGTGAGTTCTCAGACATCTATAGTTCTCAGACATCTATCTGAATATTCTGTGTTCCTTAAAATAACCCTAAATTGGAAAAGGAGATTTGCAGGAAACTGGCAATACCTGAGTGGACCTGTCCGTAGGTTCTGACAGCAAACACTCTGGGAACAAAGACCTGCTGTGGATTTTCTGTGTGATGTTTCCCACAATTGCTTCAGATTGTGTTATGTGTTGTTTGTCATTAGAATGTGATCAGGAGGAGTTGCAAGGATCTATTTAATCTGAACTGCAAGACTGAGATAGTCATAAAAAAATCTATAAAATTGCAAGTATTTTTAATTGGTTTAGATACCATTCATCTTTTTTCTTCCTTTTCCACTTGAGTAAAACTCTCACAGGAGTGCCCAGTGCTGGCTCCCGAGAGCCCCAGCGGGGCCGTGCGCCCACCGTGGGGGGCACAGGGGCCGCTCCTGCTCCGGGTGTGCATTCAGGGGAAAAATCCACGGAGCCATTCCCAGGCTGCCACCCACCACAGCCCCCGGGGCTCTCCCTCCTGGGTGCTCCTATCCCCGTGCCCAGTGCCTGCTGTCACCGTCCCTGTGCCCTCTGCCCTCCTCCTGCTGCCCAGCAGCTCCCTGTCCATCCCTCCACCCATCCACCCGCATTCCCAACATCGCCGTAATTGCGCCCTGCCGCCTGTTCACTCCCCGGAGCGCGCACAAGGGTGAAATATTCACTGTGGCACCAGGAGAGATTTTGAGCCCGGCGGAGCCGATGGGATCTGACACCCCGCTCCCCTCCCGTCACCTTCCCTTTCCACCGGGACCCCTCAAGCTCGGGGGGTCCCCGCGCTCCAGCCAAGCCCCCTCCCCCGGGCGGGCGGAGGAGCCGGGCGAGGAAGGGGTTAAAAGCAGGAGGCAGAGCGGAGTTCGCCGCAAGTTTGGAGCAGCTCGGCTGCTTTCGTGCTGCCGCGGCGCTCATTAGAGCTGACAGCTCTCCCCTCGTGATGCAGACGCTCCGCGCCGGCACAGCGGGAGCTCCGCGCTCCAAACTTTCTAATTGGTGGCTCCGTGGCAGGTTTCTCTCTGCACACACAGCTCTGCTCTCGCCCTTCAGCTTTTTTTAAAATTTTTTTTATTTTTTTTTCTTCTTTTTTTTTCTTTCCTTCCTCTTTTTAATTCCCTGTAATTGCTTTCAACCTTTGGCTTTGGCGTGTGATGGCGAGCGGGTTTGTTGGCAGGGATGCAGCCTCCCCATCCACCCAGGTTTGGCTGCGTCCCCCCATCCCACCGCCCCTGTAAGGCCCCTAATTCTGGGTGGGGGGTCCCAAGGGTGCCGCACATCTCGTCCCACTGTGCCCCGGGCCAGTGTCCCCTTGGTGTCACACACAGCCACGGGCATACGCCACCCTGAGCTCCTGGCAGCCCCAGTGCTGTCGCACCGTGGGGGTCTCAGTGAGTGACCCCCCTGCCCCATCTCATTTTAAATCCCCCCCATTTCCTCCTCGTTTTCCCCCCTCCCTTCTCCATTAACCGCATTATGCAGAGCACGCTGGGGGCTCGGAGAGGCTGGGAAAAGCACTATTTAAAGAACTGCCTTGCCAAAAATAGCGCCCCAAAGTTGGGCTCCAAAGACCACGCTCAGCCACCAAAATAAGTGGCCTGGTTTCCAAGCAGCCCCGGGGCTCCCACGGAGGTGGCACAGCCCATGTCCCCCCCGTGGGGACAAACCCTCCTGGCAGCACCTGCCTTCCACATCTGTGGCATCTCCTTTTACCCACTTTTTCACTTTGAGAAGAGGAGGGAACTCGTCTGAGGGCTTGAATTCCACCTGGATGCAGGATTCCTATTTGGGAAGGGGGTTTAAAACGAGTCCCCAGGTGGGTGGCTACGGTCCCCAACCCCGTCACCCTCTCCTGAGGGGAGCAGCCAAGGCACAGAGTGACAAAGAGGCGGCTCCACCCGTGTCCCCGGGGGATGGGGTGAAACACCCACCTGTATCTCCAGCTGCTGTACCACTTGCATCTGGACTCGACACTGGGCCGTGCTTCGGTCATCAAGTGCATGTTCTGTGTTGAGGTGTCTGGGGAGGAGAACACGGAGGCTTGGTTAGGCCTGGGCATGCCCAAAACTCAGCCCCTCCGCTGGGGCCACACCTGGGATCAGCCCTGACCTGCAAATTGCTCAGGGACGCTCTGGCTCTGTTGCCCAAAGCGGGAGGAGGAGCAGGAGGGAAACTGAGGCACGGAGGTGACTGAGCAAACCAGGCTGTGCCACCACCGCCACGGGCATCTGGAGGGCGACCAAGACACTCAGCCCTACCCGTGGCAGCCCCGGGGTGTTCAGGGGCAGCCTCTGGCTGAGGGAAAGCCCATGGATTTTCCTGGAGCAGGCTGCTGGCAGGAGGTGCCAGGAGGACCTGAGGAGCAGGTTCCCAGGACAAAGGCAGCGTTATGGGAGGTTGACTTACACGCTCTGAGGAAAGCCCCGAAGGCAGAAGGTGGCATTTCCAGCGTGTTCCCCATCCTGCCACTTTCCCGCCTCGTGTTTATGAGGTGCTTTGTTTAGGAAGCACCAAGACCTTTGGTCCTCGCCACCCTCCCTCCTCCTCAGGGAGGGGAAGGACTCCGGGTGACAGGGTTGTCACTTGCTGCAGAGCCAGGGACATCCTGGCATCGCCTCGCCCCCAAACCCAGCAAAGCACCAGCGTGGGGATGCAGCCAGCCCTGAGGATGTCACAAGGCCAGGCCATGTCCTTGCTGGGGTGGGCACAAACCCGGGGGGTCCTCACTGGAGGAAGAGGATGGATTGGAGGGGGATTCTGGGCAGATGCCACCTTTGGAATACCCCAAAAGGTGATGCAGGGGGTCCCAGGGGCTGTGTGCCAGATGTCCCCCAGGACCAGGATGGGGACATCCCAGGAGAAGGCACCTCAGGAGCCCCTTCCGGATGCGGAAGAGGGCAGGAGTCTCACCTGGCTGCCTGCGAGAGCCTTCCAGCCCCAGCTTGCACAGACAAGTCAGGGAACCAGGCCCAGCTGCCAAACCCATCCGTGAGCAAAGCCCCCAGCGCCTCAGCCCTGCTGCTCTCCCTGCACGGCACAGCCAGGGCACGGCTGCTTACGGCCGCTTCTCCAGGGAAAAAAAGCTGTCGGAGCCAAGGCGGCGCCGCGTGGGAACGAGGCCATCTCCCACTGACCCTCACCCGTACCAACCACGGCTCCGAGGCCACGCTGCCCCCTCCCAGCCCAGCACAGACCCCCTGAGCCACTCCACTGAGGGGATGCTCAGAGGAGGCTCCAAGCTGCCCAGACTCAAGGCAGGGTTCAGGCTCCAGCTGGGCTGGGCCTTTGGGAGCTGGAAGTTTTCTGTCTCCCACGTAAGCAGAGAGGGGACAGAAACCCTTCCCCAGTGCTGCCGGGAGGCTGCCCTTGTGCTCAGGGGGGCAGGAAGATGGGACACAGGGACCCTGGCTGGCACAGCATGGCTCTGCCGGCCCCGTCACCCAGCCCTGGGCATTCCCTGCCAGCTCCGGCTCCAGCTCCCAACCCGGAGCTTGTTCATCTGCCCCGTGCCACTGGAACATGCCCTGCCAGGCAGGAGATGCCTTATCTGGGTTCACCCCATGACTCAGAGGCAGAGGAAGGAGGACACAGGAGGCTGAATCATCCACTCACTCATCCCTGGGCTGCCTTCGCATCTCCTCATCCTCCCGGGCAAGGCCTCTGCCCAGCTCCTTCCCTGGGAATGAATGGACTGGCACAGTCCAAAGGATGTTCCCACTGGAGCCAGCCCTGAGAGCGTGGCAGAGGACAGGATGAGTTTGGAAAACCCCAAAACCCGCCCGACGCGGAGCGCGGCGCTCGCCGAGCAGACAGCCGGGGAGGCGGGGGAAGGAGCCCGCCAGCCCGTCAGCTCCTTCTGATGTCTTTGCTAAAAATCCTGGCTACAAAGAGATCTAATTGCAAATGAACTAATTAAGTAAACCTCTGACGAAGCGTGAAAACAATTTGTTTGACCCTGACGCTAGCAGAGGGCTCTCCGACGGCAGAGTTAATCAGTCAGCGCCGGAGCCCACAAGCGGTGTCAGCGGTGCCATCTGCCATCTGCTGCCTCCCCCCGCGCCCCCCAGCCCGGCTGCCAGCCCCCCTCGCCTGCTGCCGGCGCCTGCCCGGGCTCTGGCCTCCTCCACATCATCCACTCCTCCAATGGTCTGGCTTGGAAGGGACCTTAAAGCTCATCCCATTCCACCCCTTGCCGTGGGCAGGGTCACCTTCCGCTCCAAGCCAGCCCGGACTTGAACACTTCCAAGGATGGGGCAACACCAGCAGCAACCCCTGCTGTGTTTCCTCCTTCTCCATGTGGTCACCCAGCTCTGGGCACACACTTTGGAGTGTCTGGACCAACTCCCAGGATCTTCCCCTCCACCAGCTCCATCCTGTCCCAGCCTGAGACAGAAGAACCTCCCCCCAAAAGGCAGCACTTACTTGACAAACTGCCCCAAGTCCTCACAGAGGGTTTCGCAGCCAGGCCACTTGCACTCTCCGTGGCCGTAGAGCGGGTGGGAGCCGGGGGTCTCTTCGTGGGAAGAGCTGCACAAGAGGGAAATGGGCTTTCAGATGGGGCAGCCGGGACGCCCCAGCATTCCCAGGCATGGGCGACCCCACAGCGATGGCTCCCTGTCCTCCGTGGGCACAGAGGTGCACCAAAACAGGGCCAGGCCTTGTTTATGGAGTGGGCAGAAACTCCCCCACCCTTCGCAGCCATGCGGGTGATGGATCCCGGCCCCTTCCGCCTCTCCAGGAACAAAAACACAAAGTGCCAGGGCCCGACCCGGCTCTACCTGTCCCTTCTCGGCGTGTGCATGGTGCTCTGTCCATTGGGCAGAGGGTGATGGGAAATGGGAGGCGAGACCTTGGCGGCCGAAAACGAGGTAGAGTTGGAGGTGTTGGTGGTGAGGTCAAGACCTTCCTGCTTGATGCTGTCCTCGACGGGCTGGGCGGCCGTGACCTCCTTCCAGAGCTGCTGGAGGTCCGAGGGGCAAACAGCTGTGGCACAGGAGAGTGACCAGTGTCAGCAGGGACATGGGGCAGCACCCAGGGCTCCCTCCCTGCCCCATTCCCCACATCTCACCCAGCACTGGGAAAGCACAACCTGGAGCTGGGCACAGCAAGGGCAGGCTGCACGGCCCCATTGGGAAACCCAAAACAAGGCACCTGCAGCCCCCACAGAGCTGTTCCCTGAAGGGAGGAGAGCCTGGCTTCCCAAATCCTGGCACCCTTCTGCCAGAGGAAGAGGGTCCCAAATCCTGGCACCCCTCTGCCAGAGGAAGAGGTGCCTCAAATCCTGGCACCCTTTGCCAGAGGAAGAGGTGCCCCAACCCTGCATCCCTCTGCCACAGGAAGAGGTGCCTCAAATCCTGACACCTCTCTGCCAGAGAAGAAATGCCCCAACCCTGCACCCCTCTGCCACAGGTGCCACAGGAACCCGAAGCCCAACCCCGCACGGCTCCAACCGCTGACACCATCACCCCCCAAAACTTTGGGGGCATCACAAAAACCAACACCACAGCCCTTCCCCAGCCCTCTTCACCCAGAGCTGGGCAAGCTGCGCCCAGGAAACCCCCCCAGGCCGTGTCCTTACCTTGGGGCAGGGTCTGCAGGGGCACCGTGCCCTGCCCCGGAGGGAGGCTCACCAGGCCCTGGCGCTGCAGGTTTAACAGGTGCTGCTGCTGGAGCTGCTGCATCTGCAGGAGCTGCTGCTGGAAGGCCAGCTGCTTGTTCCCCAACGGCTGCCGAGACAAAAGGAGGGACAAATCCAAGCTTTATTCCCAGCCTGGCGGGGCAGGAGGGGGTTGGAGGCCGCGGAGAGGGGCGCTGGCGGCGAGGGGTGGCAGCGGCGGGGACGCTGCGCCCGGCGGTGCCTCCATCCTGCTGCGGGGCCTGCTCAGCTCCCGGCTGAGCCGGACGGAGGCTTTGATCTATCGGAAGAGGAGGGGAAGGAAAGGGAAAAGGGGAAGGGAAAAATAAAGCGCTGGAAAGAAAGGGAGAGAGCGAAGCTGGGGGCTTGCTCGGAGCTGTGCCGGGAGGAACCTGCAAAGCCCGGCTGGGGGGTCCCACGGGGGAGGCTCAGCTGCGGGGTTGGCGCATAAAAAGGGGGGTCTGAGCAGGCAACAGGCACAGAACCCTCCTGTAAGGCAGAAAATCATGCCTGTTTGTCAAAAATGACCATCATGAGCCCCTTCTTGGTGAGGGGCTGAAACTGGTGCAGGGGAGGGGGTGCCCAGTGCCAGTACCGGTGTCCCCACCCCGGCCACAGGCACCCCCCAAGTAGGTAACTCTCCCCCCACCCCCTGGAGCTGGCCGGGCTCTGACCAGCATCACTGGCCCTAAACTAGTTAGGCAGGACGGGTCCCTGGGGAGGCGCCGAGAAATCCATGAGAATTAAGTGAAGGGGAGAGAATTCAATTAGGGCTGGGGACAGGCAGCTGCTAATCCGAGCCGGCCGGGAGAGGGGAGCTGCCCCCGGGCTGCCCGGCCTCATTAGTGGGGCAGGCGGCTCCGTGACCCCGTGAACCCTCCCAAACCCCCCTGTTTGGGCAGACGGTGCCGGCGGGGGCCGTGCTGGGGCACATCCCCCCCTCGCTGCACTCTGCAGCCCCCCAAAGGAGTATTTCCATGTCTGTGTTCTCAGTGAGGAGCACAAGAGCTCTGCAGTAGGGATGTCCTTGTTTTGTGAGCATTCTGGGGATTCAGGCACCGGGAATTCCAGGGAACTGGTGATCCCTGAGGCTGCAGCAACAGGGAACAGCAGACACTCTCCGTGGCAATCCCAGCCCATGACTGAGTTTGGGGCCAGCACCCGGGGTCCCGCTGGATGCAGGTGGATCCCTGTGGGTGCTCTTGATGCTCAGCCTTGGCTTTGTGAATGGGAAGGTGAGGGTGGGCTACAAACCCCCCTCTGCAACATCAGGAACTCTGTCTAGGGCACAGACAGAGTTTAATTCCAGTTTCTCAGCCTCACAGGGATGTGTGGACTCTCTCTGTCCTCCACACCTCCTGGCCACAGTGGAATTGCCTCCCCAGAGTCAAATCTGGATCCTCCCTGGCTCTGCCTCAGCCCTGCACCTCTGAGGCTTAAAGATCAAGGCACAAATCAAAGCAATTCCTGCTCAGTGAAGAGAAATCCCTGTGCTCGCCTTGACTCCTGAGCCACGAGGGCTCCGGGCCACGGGATCAGCGGGATGGAGGGAAAAGGGCAGGACCAGGCTGCAGCCCGAGGGCTTTAACAGCGGCTTCTCTGTCCTCCAAGGTGTCCCCTCCCGGCGAGGGGAAGCTCTGCCACCCTGTGAGACGGACACACTGTCCTTGTCCTGGTTAGAAACAGCAGCTGGGAAGGGATGGGAAGGGATGGGACAGGATGGGATTCTCCTCCTCTTCCAGGCTCCACCACCGCCCTCCCCGAGGGCCCCGGGGCAAGCCCGAGCTCTGCTCCAACACAGCCGCATCCACGTCATTTCCAAGCCGTGGAGCTGGGAGTGGATGAAGTCAGGACGATCCCTGGGCACGCTGCCTGCATCCCACAGCCCAGCCGGGCTCTCGTGACCTGGCCTGGCTGGATTCGGACCCCCTGAGCCCCCCGGGCAGCCCTGACCCACACGTGGCTCTGACAGGGACCGTGTTGAACCTGGTGATGTAAAGGCTGAACCTGCACCTTCGCATGCCTCAAATCCATGTCCCTCCACCTTCCTCAGACCAGGAACAGGAGCATCAGCCCCAGGAACACAAATCCAAGCCAAACCACGGCCTGATCCTGCAGGGAAGCCAATCTGCCACCCCTAGGGAACAACTGTGGCACCACACAACTCTAAACCCCAGAGTGATGGGTGAAGAGGTGCAGAGCCATCCAACTGCCCATGGGCTCCAAGCCAAGTGTTCCCTGGAGATACCAGGGAGAATGCCAACCCCAGCCTTCCCAAAAATCTCACACCCTGGTGATCCCCATGAGCCTGATTCCTTTGGAAAAGCCACTCCCAGAGGAGCACCCACCAGAGGAGCTGGCTCTGTGTTGGGGCTGAATCCTGCGCTTGGCTCCCCCAGCTCATTCCCAGCCCATTCCCAGCTCATTCCCAGCCCATTCCCAGCCCATTCCCGGTGTGGGGCTGGGGGTCTGCAGCATCGCTGTGCATTAGACGCAGCTGAGTGGGTGCAGCTACCGGGGCAAGAGGCGCCGTCACTTTGATTTATGAGCACATCAGGAGGAGTTTGTGCCGTGACACGCGGGACTGACAGCAGCACTTCATTAAGCTGACACCGGGGTTAGGCGCCAGCAGCCCCCCCTCGCTACCCTGTCTGCCTCAGGAGAGGGACAACCCCCGCCCTCGGCAGCTTTGGGGACACATAGAGACCATCCCAGGGGATTTTGGGCTCTCCGCATCCCAATGCCGCTTGCACTGGGCTTGGAGGAGCCGAGTGTCCTGGGAACAGTGGGATGGGAGACATGAGGGCGAGGGGCTGCACCACAGCTCCTTGTTTCCCCCACATCCAGGACGCTGCTGGAGGCTGGGGGCTGGCCCTCACACCCTAGCACAGGAAAATGCTCCGGGATGGACTGGGATGCGCCGCAGCTCAGCCCCATCCTGGTGGGATGCACGGATTCATGCATCAGCTGCCTTGCTCAGCCACTTCCTTGTGCCCCCACCGTGGCACAGCACCCATGGGCACAGAGCACCCCGCATCGTTAGGGACAGGATGCTGCTGACAGGCTCTTCCCACACGTTTCCATCCTCTTGTCTGTCCTCCCCTTCTCCGGGGCACCCCCAGCCACGCTGCTCCCGGGGAGATCGGAGCCGCTCCTCCCGGAGATGCTGCCCCTGCTCCTGGGGAGATCGGAGCTGCTCCTCCTTGCTCCCAGGGAGATCGGAGCTGCTCCTCCCGGAGAGGCTGCCCCTGCTCCCAGGGAGACTGGAGCCGCCCCTCCCCGCGATGCTGCCCCTGCTCGCAGGGAGACTGGCGCCGCCCCTCCCCGCGATGCTGCCCCTGCTCGCAGGGAGACTGGCGCCGCCCCTCCCCGCGATGCTGCCCCTGCTCGCAGGGAGACTGGCGCCGCCCCTCCCCGCGATGCCGCCCCTGCTCCCAGGGAGCTTGAGCTACTCCTCTCGGCGGTGGTGCCCCCGCCCCCGGGGGGGATCACAGCCACTCCCCCTGGAGATGCTGCCCCTGCTCCAGGGGAGAATGGAGCCGCGCCTCTCGGAGATGCTGCCCCTGCTCCCAGGGAGATCGGAGCTGCTCCTCTCGGAGATGCTCCTCCTGCTCCCGGGGAGATTGAGCTACTCCTTTCGGAGATGCTGCCCCTGCTCCCGGGGGAGATCACAGCCACTCCCCCTGGAGATGCCGCCCCTGTTCCCGGGGAGATTGGAGCGGCCCCTCCCGGAGATGCTGCCCCTGCTCTGGGGGAGATCACAGCCGCTCCTCCCGGAGATGCTGCCCCTGCTCCCGGCTCCTTCCCGGTGCCGTTCCCACCTGCGGATCCCACTCCGAGCTGCTGACTCACAGCAGCGCCGAGAGGAGCCCTCGGAATCAGGCAGAGTGGAAGAAGAAGGCGCTGGATTTACAAATCCTGCAGCAGGGCTGGAATTAAATCCGGCCTTGAGTTTCCATGAAGGAGCCAAGGACGGCTCTGGTGAGGCATCCCAGAACTCCATCTCTTCCCTGAGTTTCAGGGAAGCCACAGCATTGCCATTCCCAGCAGGCAAACATGAACACAGACTTTAGGAACACCAGCTACCCAAATTTTTGGGGTGAAATCAAGGTTTATCCAAGGAATCTGAGGAGGGGAAACACTGACATCCCCTTGCTGGGACCCCCTCAGTGCTTTTCCCAGCTGGAAAGCTGGACACACATCCCTCCAGCAGCATCCAACACCCTTTCCCTCCCCCCTCCAGCCTCTCTTTCTTGTTGGATAAATTTCCCGTCTCCTCTGTACCATTTAATTAAAAGTTAACACGTGCTTTTTAAAGCAGAGCCCGCTAAGCAAGCGCTTTGTTAGAGCTTAATTATATCCCTGCTCGGTGCTGCAAGAGAACATCACCAGGGCCAGCAGGAAAGTCCTTGAGGAAGCTCACATTTATGCCTCCCCTCGTTTCCCGGAGCACCAGCAGCTCCTGGAGATGGCTCCGATAAACCTGACCCTGTAAATTCACCAACATCCCACAGTGAGAGCCTGGCTGAGGCTGGAACAGATGACCCTGAGCCACTGCAGCCTCCCTGGTCCCCTGATGCCAACGTGGCTTTGCCAGTGAGTCGCCCCTGTGCCACCCCAAAACACAGTCTGGGCTTAAAATCTTCCCTCCCTGCCAAAAAGCTGAATTTCGAGTGCTGGGTGTCCACCAGGGTGCTGGATTTTGGGAAGGGTGATGGCCACGAACAGCCCCAGCACCCCTGCTTGCAGCAGGGATGTGGATGGAGTGACTCAACAACGTGTCCCTTGTCACTGAGAGCCTGTGGAAGGACACTCAGTGGAGGGGCAGCGATGCCAGACACGAATTGTACAAAAATGCACTGCAAAAACCCCATGTGCAGCATTTTGGGGGGAGAGAGGCGCAAAAATATCCAAGCTAAAGGGAGGGAGCGGTGCTGTCTGCTGCTGGGCTCTGTCCCCAGCCTTGGCGTGACCAGCATGTCCCCAAAACACAGCCACAACCCCTTGGGGGGCATCACTGTGCCCTCAGGGGCGAAACCTGCAGTGTGGAGGGGGTTACACAAGACTGGTGCAATCACAGGGGCATAAAATGCTTCTCCACCAGGCACCCACCTGCCCAGCAGGGCAAACACGGTCCTGCGGGGCTGAGAGCCCTGCCCACCTCAGAGACTCCCGCTGGAAAAGCCCTTTGCTGGGATCCCTGCTGTTTCCCACATTCCCTGGGTTTTGGAGAGCTGCCCTTCCTGGCAGGAAAAGCCCTGCTTCGGTTGCCACCTGACCAGCCCTGCCCGCTCCCCAGGGTGCTGCTGGGCCAGCTCAGCCAGGACTGGGCTGCCCAAGCTGAGAGCCTGGCAGGGCAAGGGCTGGGCCGAGCCTCCTCTGATCCCACCACGGGGGGATTTGGGGAGCCCTCGCTCTGTGCTGGGGGGCTGTCACCTGTCCCTGTCACCAGCGAGGGTCCAGCGGCCCCTCCAATGCTGGCACCCCACAACCCACATCTCGTGGATGCACCAGATCGCAGAGAGGAGGAGGAAAAGGAGGAAGAACAACAACAAATCCCAGCGATGGACTGGCCACCGTGGCACCCCATGTCCCACCCCTGTGGGCTCCTTGGGGTGCTGGGGTTGCCCCATACCTTGTTTTGCGGTCCCCCTTTACTTTGCTGCCAGCTCTGCTGGCCCGGTGCCCTCCAGGTGAGCTCACCTCTTTGGGTTGCTGCTTTCCGGCTTGCTGCTGGGTCAAGAGCTGCAGGTGAAGCTGCTCCTGCTGCTTCTTGTAGTATTCCTGCAGCTGGGAAGGGGAGAGAGCAACGGCATCAGCAGTGGAACCACCACGTGCCCACCTCACCACCCCGTGCCCACCTCACCGCCCCGTGCCCAGCGCCAGGGCTTTGCCACAGCCATGCCAGCTCCTGGCACTGTCACCAGGAGTCACACTGTCACACTGGCCCTGTGTCACCTGCTGCAGGGTGGGAGGGAAAGGACCCAGCAGAGGAGCCCCGGGCACACATTCCTGAGGGCTCTGGATCCCCATGGCCCTTGAAGCCCCCAAACACCACCAATGCCCACCCCGCTGTTTATTTTAATGCCAACCCGCTGCTCCTTGAGAGAAAAGCAGGCTGGGGTGCTCTGGCACATCACAGAGCACTTCAGGGTGGGGAAACCCCAGTTTTGGCATGAGGGGACCCCAAAACACCCCTGGCAAGTGCTGTGAGCCCTGGGAGGGTCCCAGGTGCCGAGGGCCAGGAGCAGCCACAGCCCCTGGTCTGTGAGAGCTGGAGGTTCAGCCCTGCAGCCAGAACAGCCCCTCAAATCAAAGCAGAGGCATTTGCTGGGACATTAAAGCAGGGATAAACCCCCTGGATCCACGAGGAACCACCGGAGAGGGTCCCAGTGTCCACAGGCGGCGCTGGGGCCTGCCAGCATCGCCGCCAGCTCCCACCCCGGCCCCTAAATAAACTGTGGGTGATGGATTTGCTGCGTGCAGGGAGGGGGGAAAGGCACGGGGAGGTCAGTGAGACCCCCCCAGACCCCTCCCAGCCTCACATGGGCTCAGGAATGTCCCTGTGGATGCCGGGAAGCCTTTATCAGCTCGGGGCTGCCAGCAGCCAGTCGCTGTTTGTGTCGGAGAACAGGTTTGGAGGGGCTGGGTGTTTACCCCCGAGCCAGCTCGAGCCAGGGCGCTGCGGCGTGGCCGGGCTGGGAGCAGGAACATTGGGTCAGGGGTGAGAGGTGTGATGTTTGGTTTGCTGCCGGTGGAGAATGTGAGCTATTCCGGCCTGGGTTGTTTAATTTGCAGTCAAACGTGTTTCTTTATCCGGCTCCAGAGAGGCTTGTGGAAGGACCCACCCAGGGTAGTGTTTACCCTTTGTTCTTTCCCTGGGGCCAACCTTGAATCCTTATCAGCCTGTTTGGAGTAAACAGGTACTGGAGGCAGGAGGAAGGGTGTGGAGGACGCTTGTGGGGTTTCTCCCTCTCTCCCTCCTTCCCGCCGGCGGGAGCTGTTTACCCAAGCAGACCTATTTTGTTTCGGAGTGGAAATCTGCTTTTTTTTCCCCTTCTCCTCCTTTTTCTTCCCTCCCCATCCGACTAAAATCTCTGGAAAAGCCGAGCAGGGCCATGAGAAACAAACCTCAGCTCTGGAGCTGGACACAAGCACCTGCCCAAAGCCCAGCAGTGGCAGTGGGGGCTCTGCTTGGAGCACATCGAGCCAGGAGCATCCACCCCGATCCCAGCTTTTCCCAGGAGCTGGGCAGCCCCAAATCAGCCCTCCTGCAGGCATTTTGTGGGTTTTGAGACCCTGGCTCAGGTCAGGGTGGCAGCACCGGCACTGTCAGCACCTGCAGCTCTTTTCATCCCTGGACGTGCTGGGAATCCCAAAGGAAATACGTGGAAAGCAGGAGGAGGAAAGGACCCATTTTTCTACCTCCAACAAACTCCAGCATTCCCAGACCCCAGTGGGAATTGCCTGGCTGGGTTCAGCCCCGGTGCAGCGTTACCTGTTGCAGCATTATCGCCTGCTGCTGCTGCAGGAGGGCCTGGAGCTGGGGTGGGGACAGGATCTGCTGCATCTGCTGCGGCGTGATCATCTGCGGGGACATCATGGCCACGGACACGGGCACCTGCGACAGCGAGGACACGTCACCACTCCCAACCCCGACCTGCAAAACTCGCCCCAAACGCCAACAGTGCCTCTCCCAGAGCATCCTCCATGTCCCCCATCCCTGTGTCACCTTTGGATGAAGCCCCTGGCCACCGGTCTGTCTCCTGGGACAAGGCAATGGCGGGGAGATTTCCCACGGTGCTGCTGGCACCAGGATGAAGCTTCCTGAACCACGAGCTCCCCTCCAAGCTGAAGGCTCTTCTCTAAATGCAATTCAGCTGGGGGAATTGGGCATCAAACCACAGCTCCCTCCCCTGCTGGGAGCATGGGAAGGGCGGAGGGAAACGGCAGGGAAGTGGGAAGATACCGATCACCCGAATAACTCTGCAGAGCAGAGCACCGAGGAAGAGGTTACGGGGTTCTCCAGACACATCAAAGCTTTACCTCCAGCTGACACCAGTAACTCCCGTAATTACTGTGCCAAGAGGAGGGAGGGCCGAGGGAACCTGCCAGCCCCTGCCTTTGGTTATCAAAACACGGGTCCACACCCCCAGCAAAGCCCCGGGGAAGGTGCTGGTGATGGATCCCAGCCCTGCTGGTTCCTGCCCGGGTGGAGCCATGCCCGGATGGAGCCACCAAGAGCTGCCTTGTCCCGGCCTTCCACGGATCCCACCAGCCCAAAGCCCTTCCCAAGGCTCTGGGCAGAGTTAGGGCCTCTCTGTAATTTAATAACAGAATCACAGAATGCACCAGGTTGGGAAGGACCTCCAAGACCATCGAGTCCAACCTATGACCTAACACCTCCTCATCAACTAAACCATGGCACTGAGTGCCACGTCCAAGGTTTTTTTGTAAACACATCCAGGGACGGTGACTCCACCACCTCCCTGGGCAGTGATTCCAGCGTGCGATCACTCCTGCAGTGGAGAATTTCTTTCTAACATCTAACCTAAACTTCCCTTGGAGCAGCTGGAGGCTGTGTCCTCTCATTCTGTCAGCTGTTGCCTGGGAGAAGAGACCAACCCCCACTTGACTACAACCACCTTTCAGGAGTTGTAGAGAGTGATAAGGTCACCCCTGAGTCTCCTTTTTTCCAGGCTAAACAACCCCAGCTCCCTCAGCCATTCTTCATAGGGTCTGTGTTCCAAACCCTTCACCAGCCAAGCTGCCCTCCTGGATGTCCCATTTTCCCGGGAAAGCAAATAAAAATTGCTGCTCAGGAGCCACCAGCAGCCACGGGCTCTTCCAGGGGATCCCAGGAAGAGGCAACAACTCCTTGGCACGTGGGATGAGGCAGAGCACAAGCCAGGCTCCAGCTGCAAGCCAAGGACCCGGTTCTGATCCAAACCAAACAACTCCTCAGCCCCTCCTCCCAGGATCTCAGGACCTCAACGAGCAGAGAAACCCAGCAAAGTCTCACTGAGAGCCTGGTTCCTGCCAGCCCCCCCTGCCCAGGACCCCCAGTGATGCCCAGACTGCCCAGTCTGGACCCCTTCCAGCCACTCCAGCAGGGATGGGACCACAGGGTGGCCCTGCGCAGTCCCTCCTGTCCGTGGTGGGTGTCCAGCTGACCTTCAAGGGAGATTGCAAAGCCTTATCTATTTACTCAGGCATTCTGCTGCAGGGAGGCGTCAGACACGGGGCGAGCTCTGTTTGTCACCAGCGTTTCCCCCTCCAGCCACGTCCGTGGCGGAGTTATTGATTAATTCCTCTGAGCTCCCACCCAAGGGCTGGAGCTCCTTCCACTGCATCCTCAGGAACGAGCCCCAGCGCCCTGCAAGGCTCTGGCACCCACCAGAGAGCCCCAAGCTCGCCGGTGGGTGCAGCACCCAGTGAAGAGCCGCTGTTTGGGCGCCCAGGTGCTCCCAGCCAGCTGTGCCAAGCCCCGGGCGAACATCTGGGCAGGAGGAAAGCAGGCGAGGAGAGCGAGGTGCACGCCCAGGAGCGCCGCTAATTTCCCTCTGCCAATTCATCAGCCGGCAACGTGCTCGGAATGAGAGCCCCTAATTAATTGCTCCTCCGCATCCCCCCCAAGCCCGGGCGGGCTCCCCGCCCCCTCCCGCGGCCCCTCGAACACGTTTGCTGGCATTTTCAAATCGGAGGCATCCTAATTACCGGAGAGTTATAACACCTTCCATTTCTCGCCCAGCGGACTGACACCCTGTCAAGAGCAAAGAGAATTGCCAGAGGTTTTGACAACACTAATTGCCCCTATAATCTAAAAACACAAAGGAGAGGCGATTAGTCGAGAGGGCCCCAGCTCTCGATCCGACACGAGGTTTTCACAATGTTACAAGAAAACAAAAGTGACGCTTTTTAGAGTTTGATGGCTGCTAACAAAAGCAGAATTATATTTTCATACAACCTTTGTCTGCATTAAATGGCTTTTTTTTTCCCACCCCCCGCGCTCGGATGCGGAGCTGACACGGAGAAATGGTGGCGGATCCGTGTGGGGGTGAGGTGGGAATGGAGTGAACTTGAGAGGGGCATCTGGGCTCTGCTGCTTCCTTGGTTCCCGTGAAGCATTTCCCAACAGCGTGGAAAACGTTCCTCTCCCAGTTAAAGTTTCCAGGGAAAGCAGGAACTTTTAGTAAAAGAGGAAATTCCCACTTACAGCCGGTTTTGCTCCCATTCATCCCACGCCCCAGTGCTGGGAATGTTCCAGCGCTGCCTTGACCCCGATACGGGCCAGCAAACCCCAGCGCTGGGGGTTCTCTGTCCCAGGCTCTGGTGACAGTGCCAGCTGCCTCTGTTGGGGACAGGGAGCGTTGCTGCTCCGGCAAAACGAGACGGGGATGGAAATGGGGTTGGAAATGTCCATCCCAACCCGGCCAAAAGCCCCACAGGGACACACCCTGGGGGGGTGACAGCACAGCGTGGCCTTGGGACACCCCTTCACCTGCAGCCACAGCACCGGTGTGCAAGATTGCCATGGCAGGGAGCGAGGCCAGCCTGGCATCCCTGGATAACAGGGGACTCCGGGCAGCAGCTGCCCCAAAATCTGGGATGCAGGTGGTCAGCAACACGAGAGCTGAAGGGTGCCAGGCACAGCAGCACAGGGGCTGTGAG
>VWPU01014177.1:0-27889 GCA_013398955.1 Callaeas wilsoni | reverse complement strand
TAATTTCTTAAACCTGCAGCGTTTATTCCTTACATAAGGAATAAATAAACCATTTGAACTAGGTAAACCTGACCTTAACAATCGAACCCTTTAAACTTCATTAACATTCGAGCTTAAGGTAATTTAGTAACTTAGTTTTAATGAACCTTTAAAAACTGTTCATAACAGTTTTCTGGGATGAAATCCCTCTTTTCAAGTGCAGCATTCACAAACTGCCAGGATGTTTTTCATTTTCACCCAGAGCTTTGTTAGTTTGAGGTGAGGGAGAAGCTGAAATATTTCCTGCGTTGGTGACACTCTGCCATCACTCCTACCCCAAACAATTTCTATTTTCTTTTTTTTTTAACTTTTACTTTCAAAGTGTACATTTTGTGAAGCGGTTTATGGTGGAGGAGGCCATCATTCACCTCGGGTTTAACTCACTCAGTGGCCACAAAGCTCTTTTTTCTTATTATTCCCCTTTTCCAGGAAAACCTTTGGGTTATTTACTACTCTGAGTTTTCATCCTGTTTTCCACGCAGCAAAAGCTTTCCAGTGTCAGCCGAAGGGTCAACATCGAAGGTGAAACACAGGTGCCTCTTGAGCCACATTGAATGAGAAAAACACAAATATATCCACAGCTTCAAAGCCAAATTTTGGCTCAGCTGTTACATTTGGGACTGTGAATGATTTTGGCACCCAAATAATTGCAGTAACCACACTCCCCTCGCTTCATGGAGAGCTGGGAAATTTTTTTTTTTTAAAAAAAAAAAAAAGGAGAAATCCATGGGAATTGTCCATGAACAAAATAAGAATCTGATTCCTTGCAGCCTCCTCTCTTGTGAGCAGGCCAAGCCTGCCCTCATTTTCTTTGGCTGTAATTAATGATAAAAGGTAAGAACAGAAATGTTCTGTACCTGTAATCCACCCAGGGAAAGGCAAAAAAAAGTCAGAATTCTATATTTAACAAAATAAAATGAAATTAAAACCAAGCTCAGTGAGCATCTCAGCAGAGCCTTACTTGGAATAAACAGCGAAGGAATTCAGAGTTATGGTGTGAGCGCTGAGCAGATCAGCTGTGCTCTGTCTCAGCCCATGACAAAACCCCTCTGCTGCAGCCACCATTTCCCCATTAAATTGATAACTATCAGTGGTACCAGCTGATAACAAAGCAGGATTTAATAAGGTTCCTCCGTAATTTACATTTTTTCAGCTCACCGTGGTGCTGGGTTTGTCTGACCTGACAAATTGCATTGTCCTACAGCTCATGGTGATTAACACACCCTTCAGAGTCCACATTTCCCAGTCTGCTGAGATCCCATTGCACAAAGTCCTTTTAACTCGCTCAGATTTGCTCCGGGTAATTCCTCCTTTCACGGAATTAAGGCTGGAAAGACCCCCAAGACCATGGAGTCCACGGTCACCACCACACCACGGCCCCAGGTGCCGCATCCTCACATTGTTCTCAGGGTTGGTGACTCCACCACTGCCATGGGCAGCTGTTCCAGCACTTGACAGACTTTTCTATGGAGAAATTTTCCCTAAAATCCACCCTGAGGCTCCCCTGGCCCAGCCTGAGGCCGTTCCCTCTCCTCCTGTCCCTGTTCCCTGGGAGCAGAGCCCGACCCCCCCAGCTGCCCCCTCCTCTCAGGGAGATTTTTTGACTCCTGTGAACAAAGGGAGCTTCCCTGGAGATGAAAATCTTCATCATTCCAAGCCAAAACTATTTCAGACCAAAATTCGTTCTTTCTGTAGCTCGGCGAATCGCATCCAGCACCTCGTTAGTTCGAACCCAACTCTGCTGTTTTCCCAGGATATCTCAATGCAAACCCTCTGGAATCTTAGCAAGAGAGAGGAGGATCCCAGACATTTAAATCACCACAAAAACTTTTAAATTGCTGTTTAAAGTTGGTCATTTTTTCTCTCCCAGGAAGAAGCCTCCCTCCAAAGACGTTTCTCCGCAGCACATCGGGTGCTTCTTTTCCACAGGTAACCTGGGATAATTCCAATTAAATTCCTTGCAATGAGCTCCAAAATGCCTGGTTAGAGTTCCTTCCCCGCTGCTCTGAGGGCTGAGTGATCAGAAACTGTCAGGGGTCGCGGAGCTCACGGAGAGCTCTCCTTTTTCAATCCAGTCCTACAAATAAATCACAACCCCCCTGGCTTTTGCCTTGGGAGTGCAGCAGTCCCCAAAGGAACACTGAAAATCCACAAGGCACAAGTAACTTGCCTAAAACGATGAAATTATTACAAGTTTCACTGAGAGAAGGAAAAAAGGAGAATTTTTCTGGCAGCTCACAGTCCCTGATGTGATTTTTTTACCACTAATAATTAGTGGTGCAAGGTCACAGCAGTGCTCAGCACAAGGTTTGTTGCTGCAGTGGGTATCTCTGTTTAAACAGGATTTCTAAAGCTGATTCTACTCCTTAATTTTATTTTTTTAATTTTTTTTTTTAAATGGATGTTATCCTGACTGCCTCTCTTCCTCTTCTTCCTCATGGGCAGAGCCCTGCAAAAATGAGTCAAAACTCTATAAATCGCAATAAGTCTTCTTTCATTGATCTTTTTTGGCTCTCCTGCCTTTCCCTGGTGTAAACCTTCCTAATCCAAATTCTTTTCCTACCTGCCATGAAGAAACTCGCAGTGGTGGCATTTAAAGCAGCAGAAGGAATGGAAGAGTTCAGCTCATTCCAGCTCCACGTGCCAGATGTGTTGGTGAGATTCATTCCAGTGGCAGAGTCTGGAGATTCAGTCTAAAAAGAAAAAGAAAGAAAATTTAAAACCCTCTGGGATTAAATTGTCTCTAGAAAACCAATGGTTCCAGCTTACAGGCAGATGCATTTTGCAAATCTTAATTAAAGAAAAGGATTTTTAAGTAGCTGATTCATTCATTTTAGATTATTTTGCAATGAGGGGGGAAAAAAAAAAAGGAAATCAGTGTTTTCTGTTGCTGGAGGTTTGGGCTTTGATTTGCAGCCTGAACTCCTCATCTTGGTTTAATTCATCGCTTTTTGCTCCCTTTATTCCACAATTTTCATTCCTGGGAAGCTGATTTTGGAGTTAAGCTCTGGGGCAGGTGAGAGAAAACCCTGTCAGCCCCAATCAGCATTTCCCGAGGAAATCTGGCCCTGAGGGACAGGTGGGAATGGGAGGCAAGAGCAGACAACCCCCATTCCCTGCAGGAGTCATGTCCAGGGTGCCATGAACAGCAATGTTATAAAACACCTGAAATTCGGAGGGAGAACCTGAACCCTGGAATGCTGGAATTAGCAGAAAACCTGGAATCAGGGAGCCACGTCCATAGCTGGTGCCCCGTTGTGCTCTGGAGCGTATTTGTTTAAATTAAATCAAGAATTCAGTGGGGATTAAATCATGTTTTAAACACCCACCGGAGCGAGGTTTCGCCTTGGAAAACTCCCCTAGGGTTTGCTGGATCTTTCTCTGGATGTGGAACGATGGAGCCGTCCCTGGAAGTGTCCAAGGCTGGGTTGGGATGGGGGAAATGTGTCCCTGCCCATGGCAGGGGGCTGGAATGAGCTGAATTTTAAGGTCCCTTCCCCCCCAAACCATCCTGTGGGGCAGACGAGGAGAATAAAGCCAATTAAAACCAATAATTTCAAATTATTTGGGGATATTACCAGAAAACTTTGCTCTGAGGGCTTTGCAGGAGACCCGAAGCAATACAAGCCACGTACTTTAAAAAGGAGATTATAATTTCACAAAAGACCAAATTCATGAATTTTACAGGTAAAAGATTCTGTGTATTTTGAGCACCTCGAAATACCAACGTGATCAGCTAAAAGCTTCCACAATGAAAGATTTTTATTTTTTTTTAGTTGTTGGACCAGATTTTACCTGTACCAACGTTCTGAGCAGTGTTTTATTTGAGGATTTGGATCCTGATTCCTCTGGTTGAAAAGAGTTATCAGTGCAAAGCAGATTTTTTTAAATTCAGGCTCTTTTTTTGTCATGAAATGAGGAAGAATTCAGGAATTTAAGTATTTCATCAGTGGCAGTGCTGGCTCACTCACCCCTGCCCTTCCTTGGCTCCAGTGCCAACAGCCTTGGGATGAATGGATGGAGCTGCAGGTCAGGTTTTCCCAAATAAAAAGAGGATTTTTTTTGGGGCCAAATCAAATTTCCTCCCTCTCTGAAAACCCACTTATGCTGGAATCACGCTGGGAGAGCACTGGGAATGAAAACACCCGCCTGTGACCAGAACTGGTAGAGGCCAGAGAACCCTATTTCAATTCAAAAGAAACTCAAAATCCTATGAAGGATCTAAAGCTGCTGCCAAAACCAGCAATAAAGTTCCTAAAGTACTTAAAGCTTTGACTTTCTCGTGCGTCAGTAAATATTAAAAGATGAATCCCCTCATTACACATTTTAATCCACACGGAAATATATTGCTCCATTTGCCTGGGTCTGGCAGAAAATTTGAGGCGGTGTCACGCAAGAGCCCAACTTCTTTTATTTATAGCAGCCCTGCAGGGTTATCTGCATAAATTTAGATCCTTAAATCCGAACTGCTGCAAACTTGGCCTCTTTATTCTTTGCCTCTGGCCGTGTGCAGGTGTGATCGAAGCCATTTTGAGGTCTCCTTGCCAGGCAGCGTTCGGTGGTTTGCTCTGACTGATTTCCGTGGTGGGTTGTATGGTTTGAGTTTCGGAATCACAGATTTAGAGCGTCGCTAAGGTGGGAGAAGACCTCTAAAATCTCAGCATTTCATTAAGCCAAAATCTCTCATTTTGGCTCCCTCAGTGCTGCTTCTCTTGGGGTTAACTCTGGTTGGAGTCTGGAAACGAAGTGGTGTCCCTACAAACTTGCCAGAAATGCTGGTTTTTAGTTGTCCTAAAACAAATTCCTCACCTTGGGAGTCATCCACGGGGGGTGGGATTAATCCCACCCCATTTGGGGTGTGTTAAATAAAAACATCTCTCTCTCTGTGCGAGTTGCCCTCTCCTGCTGTGTGTTCTGTATGTGACAAGAACTTTGGGTTTGGATCATTTCAGGGACTCGGATCCTGAGGCAGAGAGCTCCCACCAGCAGTTCCTGAAACCAGTGCCACCCCTGTCCTCACATGCCAGGAATGTCCCCCAGCACCAGAACTTGCCCCTGGCTGCCCCAAGGAGCAGGTGAGCTCAGTTTGGGGTGGGGTGAAGGGTAATTCTAAAGCATCAACAGCTCGATTAAACTTGTGGTGCTGCAGCATGAAACAAAGGCTGGCGTGGATATGAATGGCTTCATTTTGCCATAATTCACACGCCCAGGAAGGGGTTTTCAAGAGCTTTCTTTCCAGGGGATACTTGAAGGGGAAAAGACGCTGAAAGAAACTTGGTCCAGGTGTAGAAAACCAGAACCTGAGTGATAAATATGCTTTTAAAGCTAATTTATCAGAGTTCTATCTCATTCTCTCTTTACATGATTGCCACACTTCCTGCCGAGGGGCATTTGGGTGATACCGTGCCCTTGAAATTCCCGTCCTAAAATTCCACCGGGTGCTGAGCTCCGTGGTGCCTTCACCCTCCTCACTCCCCCAGCCTTGGACCTTGTGCACCCTCTGTGCCCCCGGGGGATGAACACCCTCATTTAGAACACCCTCATTTAGAACATCCTCATTTAGAACACCCGCATTTATCTGCTC
The DNA here is from genome assembly GCA_013398955.1 of Callaeas wilsoni. Lineage (NCBI taxonomy): Eukaryota > Metazoa > Chordata > Aves > Passeriformes > Callaeidae > Callaeas > Callaeas wilsoni. The sequence goes on along the minus strand of VWPU01014177.1, from coordinate 22,266 downwards.
CACGGCCAGGCAGGAGACACCGCCCCTGCCACTGAAAGGGGGGGACAACCCCTTGTGCCATTTGAGAGAGGATGACACCTCCTGTGCCACTTGAAAGAGGGTGACACCTCCTGTGCCTTTTGAGGGACAGAGATACCCCCTGTGCCATTTGAAGGGGGGTGACACCCCCTGTGACATTTAAGGGGGAGTGACACCTCCTGCGCCATTTGGGGGACAGGGACATCCCCTGTGCCATTTGAGGGGGGGTGACACCCCCTGTGCCATTCGAAGGGGGAATGACACCCCTTGTGCCATTTGAGGGACAGGGACACCTCCTGTGCCACTTGAAAGAGCGTGACACCTCCTGTGCCTTTTGCGGGACAGAGATACCCCCTGTGCCATTTGAAGCGGGGTGACACCCCCTGTGACATTTACGGGGGAGTGACACCTCCTGCGCCACTTGGGGGACAGGGACATCCCCTGGGCCATTTGAGGGGAGGGGACACCCCCTGTGCCATTCGAATGGGGAATGACACCCCTTGTGCCATTTGAGGGACAGGGACACCCCCTGTGCCACTGAAAGGGGGGGACACCCGCTGTGGCATTTGAAGGGGGGTGACACCCCCCGTGCCATTTGAGGGGAGGTGACACCCCCTGTGCCATTCGAGGGGGGGACACCCCCTGTGCCATTTGACGGACAGGGACACCCCCTGTGCCATTTGACGGACAGGGACACCCCCTGTGCCATTCGAAGGTGGGTGACACTTGAAGGGGAGGCCCCCTGTGCCATTTGACGGACAGGGACAGGGACACCCCCTGTGCCACTGAAAGGGGGGGACACCCGCTGTGGCATTTGAAGGGGGGTGACACCTCCCGTGCCACTTGGAGGGAGGGGGACACCCCCTGTGCCATTTGAAGGGGGGTGACACCTCCTGTGCCATTTAAAGGGAGGGGGACACCCCCTGTGCCATTCAAAGCTTGTAGAGCGCAGAAGATTTGAAGAGGAAACATCTTCCCTATTTTTAGGCCTCCGGCTCCCCGGTGAGCCGTGTTTTCTTGGCATTGCCCCTCACAGGGAGCCTGGGGCTTCCTCTGCTGCTCCTGTTCCAGGAGGAGATCTGTGGCCAGGGACACTGCAGCCTTTTTTCCTGGATCATCCCTTTTCTCCCCTCTCCTGGCCATCTGTTGTCATCTCACACCCGGCACGGCCTAGAGAAGCAGAGCAGGCCGAATCCCACCCCCACACCAGGAATTAGGGCTGTGCCTTTAGCCAGGCTCTTTGGAATGACCACAAAGCTCATCTGAAAGCTGGAATTCAGAGTCAGCCTCTGTCTGTGCCGTGTGGCTGTTGGTAAACTGGAATTTCATGGAATTCTGGAATGGTTTGGGTTGGAAAGACGTTAAAGCCCATCCAGTTCCATGGGCAGGGACATCTTTATGATATCTTTATGAGATATCAGCGTCTTTGTGGGATATCAACATCTTTGTGAGATATCATCATCTTTATGGGATATCAACATCTTTGTGGGATAGCAACATCTTTGTGGGATATCAACATCTTTATGGGATCCATGGGCACGGACACCTCCCACCATCTCAGGCTGCTCCAAGCCCCATCCAGCCTGGCCTTGGACACTCCCAGGGATCCAGGAGCAGCCACAGCTTCTCTGGGAATTCCATCCCAGCCCCTCCCCATCCTCCCAGAGAAGAATTGGATCAGTGGCTCAATCCCAGGCCTGATTCCTTGTTCTCCTTCCACCCCAACCAAGGCACCATTCCTGCTGTATCTAAACCCCCCGTCCCATGGATTTGCACCAGCATATTCCCATATCTTGTAAAAATCACCATTAAATGATCGTAACATTAAATAATGATCACGTTAAATAATTGGGTGCTTTTCATATTAAATCCCATGAGAAAGGCTCAACATCTTTGTGGGATATCAACATCTTTATGGAATATCAACATCTTTATGGGATTATCAACATCTTTATGGGATGTCTACANATTGGGTGCTTTTCATATTGAATCCCATGAGAAAGGCTCAACATCTTTGTGGGATATCAACGTCTTTATGGGATATCAACATCTTTGTGGGATATCAACATCTTTATGGGATAACAAGATCTTTATGGAATATCAACGTCTTTGTGGGGTATCAACACCTTTATGGGATATCAACATCTTTGTGGGGTATCAACATCTTTATGGGATATCAACATCTTTATGGGATATCAACATCTTTGTGGGATATCAACATCTTTATGGGATAACAAGAGCTTTATGGAATATCAGCATCTTTGTGGGATATCTACGTCTTTGTGGGACATCAACATCTTTATGGGATATCAACCCATTCCCTTCATCCTGAAGCAGAGTTCTTAGCTAACCTTGCTAAGAAAACCCCTCAGAATTCCCTTGCCATCCCAGCCACTTCCCTGGATGTGATGTACAACCTGCCACTGTAATTACAAGCAGTTAATTAACGCCCTGGGAAAAGGTTGGATCTGGAGGCCTCTGCAGATCCGTTTATCCCGAGACTTTGCGCTGAGGGGGAGCAGAGGGAGCTCCTGAGAGGAATTGAGTGTGGAAGGAGCTGCTGAGGGATTCTGCATCATCTGTCCTCAGCAAGAGGCCAGACCCGGAAGCGCGAAGTTGGGAAGGTCTCGCCCTTGGCAGATGGGAAGAAATCGGGATTTCCACCGTGGCGCGTTTGGGTGTTGTGACTCGAGCAGTGTTTGCATTTAACACTCTCAGTAACAGCATGGAGAAACGACTGTGAGGGGAGGAGAAAAGCGAACTGCTCATCTGAGTCGCCTCCTGGGCCTTGCAGCAAAATTGTCGCGGAAATACGGAAAATTCAGAAGAAATTGGATTAAAGGGCTGATTGATGGAAATGTCCTTGTGTAGGAGCAGCTGAAAAGCTGCTGAGAAAAACCCCCCTCATTTCTGAAATATTCTGGTCCAGCCTGTGGTGGTTTTTTTAAAAAATGTTGAAGTGGTTTAACGTTTTCTTCTTCTTTCTCTCCAATTTTATGTTTCCAACACTTGGGATGGAAGAAAGCGTAAACCAAAAGCAGCCATCAAGGGGTAAGAGCATGAATGAGCTCCAGGTATATCCAGTGAAGGAAATTACATTTTCCAACATCAGGGATCAATCCCATCATAGAATCATTAATGTCAGAAAACACCTCCAAGATTACCAAATCCAGCCCCAAATTTTTTGCATTATTTGTGCAATCTGACAATCTTTATTCAAAAAATAAAACCCTTCAGCTATGTGGGAACAGCATCATCATTCCTCAGGTCGTTAACGCTCCTTGGAATCAAGTCCTGCCATTGTTCTGTTGCTTCTGCTCTACAATTAAAATAAATCTAATTCAATTTACTCAAGTAAAAATTAAAGGTTTTGGTTGGACATCTTCCCTCTGACTGGCAGTTTTCAGCAGGACAATTTCTAATTTCACTGCTAAAACCACAGCTCTGGTCTTCTCCTTGGAAGTAACCCATGATAATTTATTTTTTCCCGATTCCACACCAGTTTCCAGGGATTTCTGAGCTCTCCCACAGATGGAAGTGCAGATTATTTTGGCCTGAGCTTCCATTTGTTTTCACTCCCAGGTTTAACCGATTTATGCCTGCAGAGCAGAGTCCTTTAGGGTAAAATATCCTACAAAGTAAATGATGAATTCTTTAGGGCCTTGTCTGCTGTATTTCACAGCTCACTTTTCCCAGTAAAAGGGGTTTTTATTACTATTTTATTTTCATTTCATTTCATTTCATTTCATTTCATTTCATTTCATTTCATTTCATTTCATTTCATTCTTCCTATTTTTCATTTCTTTGCCGTCTAGCTGACCGGGAAATTTTAAACTCAAAAATTTTAACTTCAAATTTTGGCTGCATCACCTCTAATAATCCTCTGTGCTGAGCTTTTCAGGGCAGGACTAAATACACATTATCTCAACTCATTTACAAGGGAAAAACCAGGAAGGAGAGGGAGGTTCTCATTCCTTCCTGAACACCTTGGACATCTCCATGGCACAGACCCCCTAAGCTCCAGTTTTCCCACATATTTCTGACATTCTGGAGTAATTCTAGAAGTTTTTCTACAAGTTTTACAAGTCACGGAGCAGTTTTGTAGGAAACCTTAATTAAATTACACATTTCTGATGACACTTGTCCTAGAAAAACCTTCCCTCTGGAAATGATTTCCCAGAGTTTTCCTGGTCCCTTGGAGAAGGGACAGCCTGGGAGAAGGGCAGGGAATACTTTGGCTGAACACTGTAGGACACATTTTGACACAGCAAAGTCCTGTAGGATAAAATACTCATTTTCCAGGAAAAAACATTCCTTTTCCAGGGTAAAATATTCCTTTTCCAGGGTAAAACATTCATTTTCCAGAGTAAAACATTCCTTTCCCTTGAAGGCAGTGACAAAATTCTCAAAGATTTCACCAGTACCTCCGCTAACAAAAAAATTCCGTTTCTCATGGAAGTTCCACGTTTTTATCCCACTGTTCATGATCCCTTCTTCCTGGTGTATGGATCTATTGAGCCACCACTGAAATACTTCTTCCCCCTGGAATCACAGCATTCCCACAAGCTAAAACGCTCCTTGCAAGAAGGGCAGGATGGAATTCTTCTGGATTTCTGCACCATGGATAAGGTCAGGGTGGATAATTGAACTCTCAGGCTGATAAATCTAGAAACGCGTAAATCCATAAATCTCTGAGCTGGCCTCTCTCACGTAGGCCGGAGACATTCTGGAATGCCTGAAGCACTGCCAGAGAAACCCAGTGCCAATCCAGGCCTTTTCCTTGCTTTCCTTGGAGGAAATCGATGCAATCTGGATGGGAATGGGAAGCTTTTATCAGAGCAAGCTCCAGCAGGGTCGTTATCCCCGGCAGGCTCTGAGCTCTCAGGTTTTGGCTTCGGATTTTCTGCAGGAGGGACAACAGCTCAGAGGTGCCCTGGGTGCTACTCCAGGTTTTTGTTGTCACTGAGGACGCTGGAATTGCTTCCTTTGAAAGCAATTCCTATTTTATTTACTCAGCATCCGTTCCTGCAGTGCTGCCCCACAGGTCTGGAAAGAGGGAGCTCCAGTCCTGATCTCCCGTCTGGAGCTGCTGAACCTCTTCACTGCCCCTGAAGAATGAAAGCAGGAAATGCAAATTGAGACACGGGGCTGTTGTCTTGGCAAACTCCAGAAGTTCTGGGAGCACTGGGAACAGGTTTTGCGGGATGGGGAAGTGCTGGGATTTGTTCCTCACTCTCTCAGCTGAGCTGTGCAACTGCAACACCGGTAACTCTGTCAGACACGATCCAGCTGCTTTTTCATTCCTATTTTAAACCAGGAAACTTTTCCCCCCTCTTCTCCAGGGAATCTGGGCCCGTTGGGGGACGCATTTTTGTCCCAGCTCGTGCAGCTCTTGCTGAAGGTGTGCAGTCCCAGGTTCTCATTCCTCAGAGTCGCCTCCCCGGAGAAGCCAAAGCTGAGCACCAGGAGCCAGGAGGAGCTGGAAAAGGAGGGGACACTTGGAAAGGTTGGAGTGATATTCATGGAATTACAGAACCAGGATGGTTCGGGTTGGGAGGGGCCTTAAAAACCATCCAGTGCCACTCCCTGCCACGGGCAGGGACAACTCCCACTATCCCAGAGTGCTCCAAGCCCCATCCAATGCTGGACACTTCCAGCATTCCAAATTCATATTAAAAAACCCCTGTGACTGCTTAGGCATAAAGTTCCTCAGCCGTATGGATGAGGTTGAGATATTCCCCCGAAACCCCTGGAAATCTGTGGTAAATTTTGACTTTTCCTTGGAATAAACCCTCTTCCCTTCTTTGTAATTCCTGCAGAGACTGAAGTGCCTGGTGAGAACCTCCGGAGGAAATCCAGCAAGGCCAAGTTGGGTTCTTCTCCGGCGCCTCAGCGCCAAACCCAGCCAGGCTCCCGCTCCAAACCTGCCCTGCCTCCAATCCCGCCTGGCCGGAAAAGCGCCAACCCCTGACGGCCACTTCCATCCCAATTTTTGTCCCGCTGACTCTTTCTAACCCCGCTTTTCATCTCTTTCTCTTCAACTAAAGCAAAATCTATCAAATATTATTGCTGAATCCATTTCTGATTAACTCTCCAAAAAAACCAACAACAACAAAAAAGTGATTTACTTATAACTTTATTAAAAAGTAATTTCTGTATTTCCCAAAGCCAGAAATTATTTCCCTGGGCACTCTCAGGTGGGAAATGGTGGAGATTTTTTTCCTAACAACCACAGGATTGTATCTTCCATTAATTTCTCTCTTTCTTCCCCTTCATTTATTATAGATTTAATTGAGGTGTGGAAGCACCAGGGCTTCGGATAATATTGTCTGTATTGTAGGACTGGTGAATTACTTAGAAGAGGGATTTTGTGAAATGTTCAGAGGGAAATTGGGAGTGAAAACCAGTCCAGAGTAGGTTTGGGGTTTTTTAAAATAAAATGTGGTTGAGTCGCAATTACTTGATTTGCAAGTGGATTTAAACAACCCAGCGAGGAATCGTCGGCAAAAATGAGAATAATTATTGAGAACCAGCTGGAGGAGTAAGAAGTGAGTGAAGATTTGGGTTTTGACAAGACAATAAAACTCCTGAATGAACGTTTGTCCTGATTAATTTTCATTGCCTTCTACTTCCAGAGCCCTTTTCCCTGAGCAGGTTCCTCCTCAGAGCCCTTTCCCTGCACAGAAAAAGGGATTTTATCCCAGTTTGGAGCCACGGATGAGCCCAAAGTGTCCCTTGTGGCCAAGGGTTTTGTTAAGAGGACAAACTGCACCAAGCAGCTTGTGGGGAGTAATCCAGATTCGGGGAGCCTTAAATTCCAAAGCTTTTTTAGGAAGCATTTTCCATGGAGCAGGTGGCTGGATCCTCAAGCGGAAGATCAGCAGCTCTTCCAAGGATCCAACTTTTCATTGTGGATTTCGGCAGAACAAGAAGTGAGGTTGTTCCCTGGCCGTGGGTTGGAGGGAGCTCAGAGCTAAAACGGCAAAATTTGGGGGCTTTTTTTGGCCAAGGCAGTTCAGTGAGGTGAACTGAAAAACCACCCAAAATCCTGCAGCAAATCATGGAATCATGGAATGGTTTGAGGTGGGAAGGGACCTTAAATCCCATCCAGTGCCACCCCAGCCGTGGGCAGGGTCACCTCCCCCCGTCCCAGGCTGCTCCAAGCCCCATCCAGCCTGGCCTTGGACACTGCCAGGGATCCAGGGGCCGCCACAGCTGCTCTGGGAATTCCATCCCAGCCAGGAATTCCTTCCCAAGATCCCACCCATCCCTGCCCTCTGGCAGTGGGAAGCCATTCCCTGTGTCCTGTCCCTCCAGGCCTTGTCCCCAGTCCCTCTCCAGCTCTCCTGGAGCCCCTTTAGGCCCTGGAAGGGCTCTGAGCTCTCCCTGGAGCTTCTCCTCTCCAGGTGCGCACCCCCAGCTCTCCCAGCCTGGCTCCCGAGCAGAGGGGCTCCAGCCCTGGAGCAGCTCCGTGGATTCCTCTGGAATCTCTCCAGCAGCTCCAGGTCCTGCTGCTGTTGGATGCAGCCCTTGGATGCAGCATTCCAGCCATGTCAGCCTCTCTTTCCTTCCATCCCCGTCCAGGTCTCCCAGCCAAGAACACTTCCACCCAACTCTCCACTCTTGCAATAGTTGCTCCCTCCTGCATAAAACAAACCAAACCAAGTTTTCCCTGAATTTCCTCTCCTTGAAGTACAGAATCCTGCAAAATCCTTGTGCCTCTTGAGCGACCTCAGCGATTCAGTCTTCTCCTATTTACAGGAACGGCCTTAAATTTTAAACTTTCCAGTGCTGGAATTGTATCTTTATTTGGATTCTGCGGAGCTGAGGATACAGGTGGAGGATAAATATTCCTCTTATTTCCCTGTTGTAAAAAGAAATGCTTCATTTCCTGCGAGCAGGGGCTCGCTTGCATTTGTTTCAGATAATAATGTTGGAAAATAATCTCCTGTTTTACAATCACTTCTTGAGCCCTGAGCTTCCGAAACTCCCACGTGCGAGATCCCACACGCGCGCCAGGGAATACAGACCTTGCATGGAAACAGGAAACGGGATTTTAAAAGTGCCGGGGAGAAGCTGAATTTCCTGAACTCAGCAAATTATCGGTTTCTTGCCTTCCCTCCCTCAGCTTTTCTGCCACTCCCTCTCACCTGCTCTCTTCTCAGACCGTGGATCAAATTCCTGATCCAAACATCAAATTCCCTCCCAAAACATCTGGATTGTGCTGCCCTCTCCCGCATCCTGCAGTGTGGAACATCTGGCTGAGGCCAAAGGCAGAAGTGCTGTTGGATTGCATTTTTAATATTTCATTCCATTTTCCAGAATTTTTTTTTTTCAGGGAATTCTGGTTTTATTGGCATGGATGAGTGTTTGGATTACAGCAGAGTCACACGAAGTCGGTCATGGTCAAACTGAGCCTGGAGTTTTACAGAGGATCTGAAGATTTTTGGAGAACCTCAAATTTTGATAGTTTAAGAACTTCAATCTTTTTGGAGAACCTCAAATTCTGATGGTTTAAGGATTTGAGTCTTTTTGGAGAACCTCAAATTCTGATGGTTTAAGGACCAGTCTTTTGGAGAACCTCAAATTCTGATGTTTTGAGGGTTTGAGTCTTTTTGGAGAACCTCAAATTCTGGTTTGAGATTTTGAGTCTTTTTGGAGAACCTCAAATTCTGATGTTTTGAGGATTTGAGTCTTTTTGGAGAACCTCAAATTTTGATGTTTTGAGGATTTGAGTCTTTTTGGACAACCTCAAATTTTGATGGTTTAAGGACTTCAGTCTTTTTGGAGAACCTCAGATTCTGATGGTTTGAGGATTTGAGTCTTTTTGGAGAACCTCAGATTTTGATTTGAACCTTTTTGGAGAACCTCAAATTTTGATGTTTTGAGGATTTGAGTCCTTTTGGACAACCTCAAATTTTGATGGTTTAAGGACTTCAGTCTTTTTTGAGAACCTCAAATTCTGATGTTTTGAGGATTTCAGGCTTTTGAGAGAATCTCAAGTTTCAATGGTTTAAGGACTTCAGTCTTTTTGGAGAACCTCAGATTCTGATGAATATTTGAGTCTTGCCTGGGACCTCAAATTTGGACACTTGTGAGGATTTGAGTCTTGCCTGGGGACCTCAAATCCTGAATTCCCTCAGCCCCAACTGCTCCAGGCTCCCACTGCTGCTGGATTTAGGGAAACTTGGATGTGATGGTGGAGTCTTGTCTTGAACCCCACCCAGCCAGGCTGAGTCTTTCCTATTTTCTCTCATATTAAAGAGAAATGGTGAGTTGTAGTTTGGATGGGATATCCATGGAAAATTTCTTCACACAAGGGGTTGGAACAGGGCAGTGGAGTCTCCATCCCTGGGGGATTTCAAAGCCCTGTGGATGTGGCACTTGGGGACACGACTCAGTGGTGGCCTTGGCAGAGCTGGGAATGGCTGGATGATCTTAGAGGGCTTTTCCAACCTGGACAATTCCATGACTCCATTAATTTTCCAGCCACCAGCAAAGCGGGAAAGGAGAAACAAACCCAACAGCCTTTGAAGAGGATACAGATTTATTTCTCTTTAAAAAAACCAACCCAAATCCCACCCTAAACCCAACCAGCCACCCCAAAAGTGGTCGGGCTCCTCCCCTTTTCCAGCCTCTACTGAAAAATAGGTGCTCTGATCTCTACACAAACATTAAAACCAAACTAATCAGCGGCCCCAGCCTGGAGGAGGAGCCTGGATTTAATTAATTTTGGCTAACGAGGCCCTTCTGCCTGGACCTTTCCTCCTCTGCCCTCCAGCAGGAAGGGAATTGCTGCCACTCCATAAATATTCCAAACACACTGATCACGCTGGGAAGTTAAAAAAATCCCCCCGACAGCAACAAACAACCCACGGCTGATGTGTTGGGAGTGAAAAGTTAAAAAAAAAAAAGAGGAATGCCCAAATCCCCTGAGATTCCCGCATCCCACGGGAATTGGGGACAACATGCAAGGTCCTGGGGAGGAAGGGTGACCCAGAGCACGCACAGAACGTTACGCCCGGGAGCAGCTACGTGCAGTGTTACGCTCCCTCGGGCTCGGCTCTGCTCAGTCCCTGGATCCAACAATCCCTGGATAAAACAATCCCTACAACACCCACGGACCCGGAGTTACGGCTCCAGCGTTCCTCCGCCACGTCTGACCCCTGAAGAACCTCACCGGTCACTCCCTGTCCCTGAAATCTTTCATCCCGAATTTCTGTTGGCTTCCCCATCTCCCCATCCCAGCTGAAGCTCCGTGTGAAGAGCTTGGAAGATAAAAATCAGGGATAAAGGTTTTGCCTCTCTCCGAGTCCTTCCTGGAGCCACCACGAACAGCTGGAAGCAACACCTGACCTACACCAGGTGAGCCTCCCCACCTACAGAATCCCTGGAAACATCCCATGGTGCTTGAAATCCAGCTTCTTCAGGCTCAGGAAAAAACTGAAACTGGGAAAAAAATCCTTCAGGACCTCGGGATGGTCCTGCAGGTCCCAGCAGCACTGCGCTGGCTCTGCCCGGGATGGAGTTCCCTTTTCCCACACTGGGATGGGGGTCGTGGCTAAACCAGTGCTCCCAGCACAGCATGGAGCCTTTCCCTTTTCCCACTCCGCCTCCCAGCAAGGGTGAGGCCGTGGGAAGCTGGGAAGGGGATATCCCAGACTGCTGATAAAAACCAGCAATAAAAATAGAGGGAAGAAATTTTGGAAAGGTGACCTTGGCTCAGGGTGGGAGGTGCCACCTTTCCATCACTTTGGGTTTTTTTTTTTCCATCCTTTTTCCTTTGCTATGAAACCCCCTTTATCCCTCCTCACCAATTTTCTTGGAACGAAGGAGTAAAATCCTTCCTCAGCCACACCGGATGTGAATCAGGGCGACATCCTGGATGCCTCAGCACCACGATGGGAACGAGGTGCTGCTCCAGGAAAACTGCAGGAAAACCAGCCAGGGGTGACCCCGAGGGACAGGGATCCTCTGCCAGGCTGACACAAAAGCCATGAGGAAGCTGATCCCAAGGGATGGGAGGAGAGCTGGGAAAGGGGGAGTAAAATCACCCCCTCAGGATCCACTGGGCAGACTGGAAGCTCCAGCTGGGAGTGTATCCCACATCCTCCCGGCACAGGGATCAGGGATGCAGGTGAACAGCCAGGCCTGGCATTCCCACCGGAATGGGGCTGCAGACACTGGGAAAAAAGGACGGCACCAAACTGGCTCAGGGTCCAGCTGATCCAAGCCAACAGCATGAATCTGGGCTCCCAAAAAGCTCTGGGTCAGCTTTTCCTTAAAAAGGGTTATTCCAATGGGAAAAAAAAAAAAGAAAAACAGGAGAAAAAAACTGGAGGCAAAAGGGGTTGCATAAAAAAAATGCCAACTCGCAAAAAAGAACCGGATTGTTTCTCCATGATCCATTCCCGAAGTTCCCAGCGGAGGCTCCCCATTCTCCCAGGAGCTTGGCACAGCCAACACCTCCCCTGCTATAAAAACACCCCCTGGGGTGGGGGCTCCCTGCTGCTCTGCTCTGGAAAACAACGCAAAGGTCCCTGCGGAGAATCCCTGGATTCACTCCTCCTTCGGCCTCCTCCTCCTCCTGCAGCGGGCCAGGAAGGGCCCGAGGCTGTTCCACACCTCGGTGTACATCAGGGTGCCCACGAAGACAAAGGCCGTGCCCAGCCAGTGCCAGCCCGTGAAGGGATTCCGGAAGTAGAGGATGGAGAAGATGAGGCTGACGAACTTGCGGAGCGTCACCACCAGGGTGACCGTGAGGGACGTGCACTCCGTGGTCAGGATGAAGACGCCGCGGATGCAGACGTACCTGGGAGGAGGAGGTAAGGGATAGCGGGGATGGAGATTGGGGGTTCCCAGGGAATGGCAGGGATCAGGGAGATGGGCAGCCCGGCGTGGATGGGTGAAAATTCCATCCTGGGATCAGCCTCACCACAGCTGGGCCGGAACGGGACGCTACAAACTCAGGGACATCCCAAACCTCTCAATTCCCCCACTGGAGCAGCCAGGGCTGTGTTGGCAAGAGTTGGACAAGGGAAGCTCCAGACTCCTCCATTTCCATGGAGCAGAAGTCCCACAATGAACCAGGCTGGACAAGACCTTTGAGATCATCGAGTCCAACCTAAAACACAGCCAAAAAAGTCCCCTTTCCTTGTATTTTTGGAGTTACACCACCAGCCGCTCCCGAGGGCAGGGAAGACTTCCAAGGATTTAGGAACCCAGCCCCATTCCTGCTCTGCCACCCCACTGGGATAAAGGATACTGGGTGATGACGTTCATGAGGAGGTAGAACCACATGACTGGCAGGGTCAGGCCGATCACTGGCACCTGGAACAGCTCTGCGGGGAAAAAGGATGGGATGAGGATCAGGGAGAGAAGTCTCCTTCCCAGGACTGACCATGATCCAGGACTCCCTGCAGCTTCACACAGCCCTTCTGCTTGGAATTCCAGAGGGAAGAACGGAAAAATGTTGGAAAAAGAGATGAGGAGGAAAGCTGTCTTGCTCTCCTGTGTCAGAGCTCTCGTGCTGGATGAATCCACGGTGCTCCCACGGCAAATCCTCTGGAGCAAAAAAACCATCCCAGCAGGTCCATGTCCGCATCCCTCATTGAGGATCTGGTCCTGTTACTCCCATTTTTGAGCTACCACGTTCCTTTTCCCAGGGATCACTCTTGGATGTGGCTGGGCCCAAGCGGTGTGCGGGCATTAGTGAGAAACTCGGGCTTCAACCATGGAATCATGGAATGGTTCCTCAAAGCCCATCCCATTCCACCCCCTCCCATGGGCAGGGACAGGAATGGTTCCTCAAAGCCCATCCCATTCCACCCCCTGCCATGGGCAGGGACACCTCCCACTGTCCCAGGCTGCTCCAAGCCCCATCCAGCCTGGCCTTGGACACTTCCAGGGATCCAGGGACAGCCACAGCTTCTCTGGGAATTCCAGCCCCGCCCCCCCCCACCCTCCCAGCCAGGAATTCCCTCCTGAAAATTCCTCAAAATTCAAAAGGCTTGGAACACCCCAGCATGCACAACTGCAGGAAGGAAAGCTTCCCAGAGGGTTTTCCAGAGGCCAGGAAGGTCCAGGAGCACGGATCCCTCGGCCCAGCACTCACCAGACTGGTTGAAGAGCACGGCGTGGTGGTAAATGTTGGGAGCCAGGAGCAGGAATCCAGGGAGTGGCAACGCGTGCTGGGGGGAGAAACAAATCCATGGTGGGATCAGGGGATGGGAATCCACCCCAATTCCCTGCTGGAAAGCAGCTGGATGGGAGCAGGCTCCTCACTGCTCCATCCTGGCAGTATGGGATCCTTTTTGTGCCAATCCAGGAGCGGAAGGGACCCTGGAGCGGGGAAAGCCCCCGGGACTCACGTTGTAGAACAGGGCCTCCTTGGAGTGCTTCCCAAATTTCTGGTACAGCGTCTCCTGGAAAATCCCCATCCTGGCAGACATCAGCAGGGCGAAGGTGAGGGCAGCAATACCTGGAAGGGAAGCACAGCCCTGCACCACAGCTCAAGGGAAGCAGCTTCAACTCACCAAATCTGGCTTTCGGGGGAAAAAAAAACCACCAAACCGCCCAGGCTTGATAAGAAAACGGATAACGATCCCGGGGTTTGATTAAAGGCTGAGATGCCAAGAGACCTCTTAAAAATACCAGGGATGGAGTTTGTGCCACTACTGATAACAACCAATCCCAAATTTCCCAAAGAGCTACCAACAGACCCAGGGTGGAGGCAGAAAACCAGACTCCAGCGCCGGACTTTAAAGCCTCCTCCAGGAAATCCCGTGCTGAAGGAACACCTGGAGCAGCCCCAGCCCCTCTCCATCTCTGCACCAGGCAGGGCTGCTTTTGCCAAGAGAATTCCAAGAGTCCTGCCAGCGTCCCAGGAATGTGGCCCCCACGTACCCAGCAGCCACCAGAGGAAAACCTGGGGTCCATCTTCTTGGTTTAAGCTGGAGTCAGATGCCTGCAGGGAGACACGAGAGTCACCACGAGCCACCAGGTGCCTGAAGCTGCCCCAGACCTCCCTCCTGCCTGAGCAGAGCTGGGAGCAGCCACTGGCTTCCCGCTCTGCTCCAGGGAATGCAGAGATTCCAGGAAAAAAAAAGTGGCAGCGTCTGAGCAAATCAGGATTTTTCCTGAAAGGAACGGCCTGGCTCGATGAGACTGAACTCTTTGAACCACAAAAATCATCAGCGTCACTTATCAAGCTCTCAAAGCCAGCCCATTCCCAGGTTCCTGTGGTCCCATCCCATTCCCAAGTTCCTGTGGCCCCATCCCATTCCAAGGTTCCTGTGGCCCCAGCCCATTCCCAGGTTCCTGGGGCCCCAGCCCATTCCCAGTTTTCCTTTGGCGCCAGCCCATTCCCAGGTTCCTGTGGCCCCATCTCATTCCCAGGTTTCTGTGGCCCCAACCCATCCCCACGTTCCTGTGGCCCCATCTCATTCCCAGGTTTCTGTGGCCCCAACCCATCCCCACGTTCCTGTGGCCCCATCTCATTCCCGAGTTCCTGTGGTCCCATCCCATTCCCAGGTTCNTCCTGTGGCCCCAGCCCATTCCAAGGTTCCTGTGGCCCCATCCCATTCCCAGGTTCCTATGGCCCCATCCCATTCCCAGGTTCCTATGGCCCCATCCCATTCCCAGGTTCCTGTGGCCTCATCCCAGAGATGAGTGTGTAGGAAGGAATAAGAGCTCTGGCCAAGCCCCAGTCAGGAGCTAAAACCAGAACTAAATCCAGGCTTGTGGTCAAGAAATTGAGGAAATCAGGCTGAGCTCCAGCCTGACTCGCCTCAGCTCCTTCCCCGTGGTTCAGGGAAAATGGGAATTCACCTTTGCCACAACTGTCAGCTCTGTCCCAACGTTCCAGCCCTGCTGGGAGTTGATCTGGATCAACACAGGGCCAAGGCTGCAGAGCCCAGCCCTTCCCCAGCTATTCTGAGTACAAAAAGCTGTGAAATTATGGGGAATTTGGAGCTCTGACAGCCCCCTTTCATTTCCAATCTCTCGGAGCTGGATTAAGTGCAGCCAATTTTCACCTGGCCACCACTTTGTGCCATTTTTTTGTCATCAGCTGACAGGGTCAGGCTGTGGGTGCTGACCCAGGAAAAGCTCAGAGTGTGTCGCACATGGATTTGTTTCCCTCCCTCCTGCTCTCCGAGCACAGGCACTTTATTTAAGGGTCAGGCTGGATGACAACAGGCCTGGAAAAATCCAGCCTGAAAGGCAACAATCTGCTGTGGGATGAAAAGAGGGAAGATTTCAGACAGCTGGGTTTTGTTTAGGATTCACCTGCTCCTGCCTGCAGCACAAGGCAAGAAAAAGCAGCTTCTTCCTGTTATCTCTGAGGCCAAAAAAGAGAGGCTTATTCCCAGCAAAAAGCAGCACGAACAGGTTCAGAGACACCTGCCATTAAACGAAATCCCACACGCGTGTGCATCCAAACCCCAGGAAAATCAAACCAGGAGGAAAAGCTTTTGGGGAGCAGATGCAGGGGCAGGAGACCCCTCGTGTCTCCACGAATAACCGGGCAAAGGGAATTCCTGAGCAAGCTGCTGAGGTTCCCAGTCCTTACCACTTGCTTTGCAGACATGAAAGTGCAGGTGAAGATGCCCAGGGACACCAGGGCTATGGAGGTGTACTTGGACACGCTGTACCTGCGCAGGGGACAAGGGACACGTCACCGACCCCGCCTGTGGTCTGTCCATCCCCCGCTTCCCTGCTCCCATGGGATCTGGGATAACGGGCACATTCCCACCTCCTAACCCCGGCAGGGCCAGCTGACTCCAGCTCAGCACCTGCAGAAGCCTCAGTCCCAACATTTATCCCAGTTTATCCCACAGCTTCCAGCCTTGACTCTGTGCAAGGGCAGCCACAACAGCAGCGTTATCAGCGCGTTATTAACATGTTATCAGCGCGTTATTAACATGTTATCAGCGTGTTATTAACATGTTATCAGTGTGTTATTAACACGTTATCAGCGCGTTATCAGCGCTGCTGGAGCCACAATCCCCAGCAGAAGGGCTGCTGGAGAGGCACTGAGCTCCATCCCAGCCACGGCCAGCACAGCATCCACCAGGAGCACTTCCAGAAGAGCCAGCAGTGAACACAGCGGCTGCAGCTCTGTAAATTCTCTTCCCAGCCCGTGAATCCCTCAAACGAAGGAAGACGAGGTGGAAATGCAGAAGGAGCTATCTCAGCCTCTACTCCGGGCTGTGTGTCCCAGTTTCCCATCATTAAAATAAGAATATTTAACAGGAAAAGTGATGGCACAAAACACCCACCAGGACTGAGTCCACGGCAGAGCAATTCCCTAAAGAGATGAAGTCTGTGATTTACCTTTTCTTCAAGATGATGATCCCTAGAGCCATGCTTGCTATGAGAGAACCCTGAGGGGGAAAAAAAAAGAAGGGGAAAACAAAACAGGAGGTCAGCAGGCCAGAATTCCCCAGACTGGGATGCTCATCCCAAAGGAACACTGCAAACTCAATGTGATGGATGCCAAAACACCGAGAGAAACGCCAGGTTTGAATCGGGAAAACCCACAAGGAGAAGGAACAGCTTCCTTTGAGTTGGATATTGGGAAAATTCGTTCCCTGGAAGGGCTGTCCAGCCCTGGCACAGCTGCCCGGGGCAGTGGGGCATTCCCATTCCTGGAGGGATTTCAAAGCCCTGTGGATGTGGCACCTGGGGACGTGGGGCAGTGGTGGCCCTGGCAGTGCTGGGAATGGTTGGACTCGATGGGTTTAAAGTTCTTTTCCTGCCTCAGTGATTCCATGATTCCAAGTGCCTTCATCCAGGAGAAGGGGAGAAGGTGAGCTGGGTGCCTTGGGAACAAGGATACTGGCTTGGAGCTCCTGGCCAGGGGACTTCCCTTTTTTTGGCCCTCTGGTGACACTCAGTGTGTGACGAGAGCGCGGCCAGATCCCACTGGTTTGACTGGGAACAGGAGCCCAGCTCCAGGGATTGACTGCAGGACCAGAACCACCCCTCACAGCTCACGTGGGACAGGTCCCCTTCAGTGCGGGCTGGTTTCATCCTCTGGAACCTCTCCTGACTCCAGATATTCCACCCCCAGGATGTGCTGTGGGAAAACAGCCCCCAGCCAGGAGATTTTGTTATTCCCAACAGCTGGGGCTCCGTTTTCTTGGGTTTTAACAACCCACACTTAACTGAAGACACAGTTTAATGGTTTTTTCCCAAAGCAAAGACCTGTGCAGGTGGAACCAGGCCAAATCCCAAATCCACGCTCTCTGGCCTGGCATGTTCAAGACCAGAATACGAACAACTTGGTGGCAGGGAATGCTGGATTCCTTTGGCCAGCCAGAGTCTGGGATTGCTTTTGTCACTGTCACTTCCCCCTCACCTTTGGAATTCCAAAGCCTGTCTGAGCCTGTCTGTCCATTGAGCTGGAATTTCATGATCAACACCGTGAAAGAGAGACCTTTGGACCTTCCAGCTCTCCCACAAGCTGGAATTCAGGATTTCCACAGGGGTTTGGTGCTCTCAGGTGGCAGGACACACGGAGCAGGGATAAAGATGGAAATGGAGGAAATGATGGAAAAGGAGGAGGAGGAGGAGGACGGGGCTCACCGAGCGGAAGATCATGTGCAGCGGCATCGCGATGTTCAGGTTCAGGGCATAGTTATTGACCACGCTGACGGTGAAGAACATGGCCACCATGATGAAGTAGTTCCTGGAACATGGAAAAATACCTGGGAGCTGTGCAGGAACCTCCCTGGGATGCTGGGAGACCCCTTAGGAATGACTGCGGGATGCACGGAAAGGTCTGGAGCAGAGCGGAGCTCCCGGCTCTGTCACCAAGCTCATCCGCAGTGGAGAAATGCAAAGTGAATTTGGGTGGTTTTCCAGGAAAACTCTCCCTTCCCACTCCCACCACACCAAATCCCAGAGATAAAAAGCTTTTTAAGCACAGCAAACTCTTGCCTGTGCAAAACTCTGCCCTGTTCCTTGACAAGGAAGGACCTGATGGCAATTCCCCATTAAAATTCCCGACAAACGAGTGCATATTTTATCGGGCCTGACAGCTTCCCAGCGCGGCTCTGCAGATGCTGCAGGACGGGTGGGATTTCCACAGGAGAAGTGGAAAAGCCTTTGTGGAGATAAGAGAAAGCCAGGCAATTCCTGCCCGGGAAAACACTGGGATTGTACCTGATGGGGATGGCCGGGCGCTTCCTCCCGAAGTTGGCCTCGAAGACAAAACCTTCCACTGCAATGAAGAGGAACTGGGAGAACGTCACGATGTTCCCACATCCTGGGAACTGCCTGCAGGCACGGAGAGACAAACATCAGAGCTGTCCCGTGGAGCACGACCACTGGGATCCAACGGAAGGAGGCAACAGCTCCTTATCCCAGAATCACCCTGGAGAGGTTTTCCCGCTTTCCCTGTGCAGGTTAAACACCTCCCTGCAGGAACTGACTCGCCTGAACTTGTGCAAACACCTGCAGGGAGCCCTTCCTCAAACATCTCCCGAGAGGAACTGGTCAGTCGGGTCAGGAAGTGAGAGAGAAAACCGCACCTCACAGGTCTGTGTAATTCCCACCAGGACCCAGGACACGGATGGGGAATGTCCAGCACTGGCATAACCACCCTGAAGCTGGATCTCCCCCCTTCCCAAAGAAAGTGGCTTTAGGAGGACTCTGTCGCTTCCTAGAAGCTGCTGGATTTAGAGGTCAGGCAATGATGAGTCCATCCAGGAGGAAAAGGCAGCTGGAAACGCAAAATTCCTCATTCCCACTGCAGGAGGGAAGTGCCACGGTCAGGCCTGTGCTGGCAGAGTGTCCCTGGCCCTGCTCGGTCAGATCTGCACAATTTCCCCTGAAAAAGCTTCAGTTCCCCTGGGTTTCCTGGAGGCCAAAAAAACGCTTTGGTTGTGGGTTCAAGAAGGGACTAAAACTCATCACAGGATCCCAAAAAAGTCCTGGCAGTAAATCCCACGTGACATCCACAAATCCTGTTGATGTGACACCAACTCCACAAGGCTTCAAAAGCCACAAAACTTCGAGCTCAAGAGAGACCCTCTTAGTCCCTTTCTGTCCCCCCAGAGGGACCCGGGAATGCTGAAATGCCTCGGAGCAACCCAAGGTTTTGTGTTTATCCTGTGGGAACCGGAATTCCACACCAGGGAATTCAAACAAAACCCTCCCCGCACCCTGACCCTCCCTAAGGAGCTTCCAGGGAATTCAAACAAACTCTCCCTGCACCCTGACCCTCCCTAAGGAGCTTCCAAGGAATTCAAACAAACCCTTCCCGCACCCTGACCCTCCCTAAGGAGCTTCCAAGGAATTCAAACAAAACCCTTCCCGCACCCTGACCCTCCCTAAGGAGCTTCCAAGGAGCAGGGAAGGCTTTCCTGGGAGGCACAAGCCCAGAGGAGGCCGTGACGGGGCGGATAATGGGAAAGCTCGTGGGAGGCAGAGGGATTTGAGGGAATCCTTCCCTTTTTTTCCTGCTGCAAGACAGAAACTGAGGCCAAGGACTCCTGGGAGAGCCCTGCTCCCCGCCCTCCTGCACAAGGACACCGCTTCCTCGTGGAATACGCTGTCCCTGGCAGCTCAGGGCCGGGCCTGGATGCAGTTTTGCAGGACTCAAGCGGGGAGATGCCCTGGAAAGCAGGAATATCCAAGCTGTCTCCTCCAAATTCTCCTCTGTCACCCCACAGAGCTCTCGGGAGCAGCAGCGACCTGGTGAATGCAGGGCTGGCCCGCCTGGCAGCAAACAGCACCTGGAAAAGTCCCCTTCTCCCTGCTTTTTCCAGGGATAGGCACCACCCTGAGCCACTGCCCTCTGCCCACCTGCCAATTCCCACATTCTTCCCACCTTCATTATCCCTAGAACTTCAATCCCGAGGCTGAAAGCTCCTTGGGGAAAGAGCAGAGACCCCGAAGCAGAGCCAGAATCTCCAGGATTGCCAGCCTTATCTCCAGCCTTATCTCCAGAGGGGATCACAAGGAGCTGTAAAGCCGGGATAACCCAAGGCTGGCTCCAGGCACTGGACTTTGCCTCTTCCCAGATCACGGATCCCGGGATGCAGCCTCGCCTTATCAGCGGTGTTGGCACTCGGGGTTATGGGCTGGCTGATAAGAGAGAGATAAGAAACGGCTTTATCTGCCCCTTCTTTGGCTCACGCTCCTCACCCAGACACACCTAAAAGAAAGAGAGAGCTCTGGATCTACCAACCCAAGAGCTGCTTCAGCTGTAGACAACTGGTAAAGAGTCCTCCCAGCAAGAAGTTTCCCTGCTCTCACCCCACTTCACCACGTGGAGAGGGACAAAATCTGATTTTTCGCCGTGATTTCCCTCCCTTCCACAGCAATTTAAGCCCCTGATCCCTCATTCTGCCCCCACAGCCCTGCAGGAATATTTCTCTCCTCTCCTCTGCAGCCACTCTCCTCCACACGTTTGAAGCCTTCTGTCTGCCCTCAGGTATTTCCAGACTAAACACCTCTCACTCCTTTACTTTCCTTAAAAATCCTGAGCAAATTTCTTCCCAATCACCTTTATTACTCCTCACCAGCCTGGTCACTGCCTTTTGCTGTGATCCTGCTCCAGGATTTTGCTTGTTATGGGAATATTCCTCTGCAGGAGGAACTTTTCCTTCCAAGACTCAAAGAAATAATTGGTGTTATCCCAATTTTGGGACTAAAGCTGAGCAGGGCAAGTAAAAGGCACAGGAACTGAGCTGTTAGGAACGGAACAATTTCTAAAGTGGATGAGAAGTGCTGTTTAAGAGAAGGCTGTGCGTGAAAAGCAGTTTTTCCTCGATGCCTGCGACTGGACTTCTGGAATTTGCTGCTATGGGGTTTAGTCACCTTTGGATAATTCAGTCTTTGAATATTTTGGTTTAAGGCCGAGTGTTTTGGTTTAAGGCCACGGAATGTTTTGGTTTAAGGCCACGGAATGTTTTGGTTTAACGTTTGCTTGGAAGGAGACACGAGTGGCAAAAAGCCAGATCCAAAGCTCTCTTCACTTCCAAAGGGTTCGTTCCTCCTCTGTCACTGATGCTGCAACACAAGCCAGGCAGGAAAGGCAGAGGTGAGAGGAAAGGTGTCTTCTTCCAGGAACTGCTTCTCGATTTATCCAGGGATTGTGCAACCTTGAGGTAAAGGCACCTGAATCCGGTTTTGGAGCAAGTATTGCAACTGCTGGATTTTGCATTCCCTTTTTTCCCCTAATAACCTGGGATATCGATGGGCAGGGAGGGAGCACGGGCTGCTTTTGAAAGCCTGGGCACGGCCCAAGCGCACGGAGGGCTCAGGGGACGCAGCCCCACGCTGACCCATTGGGATTTTAGACACGGAACCAGTTCAGGCATCACTTTCTTCCAGTCAGGCCCTTTGGCCTTCCCAGCTTTCTGACCAGGCCTTTGCCAAGCCCTTCCAAGCTTCCTCCATCAGGCTGAGGAAGGCGAGATCCCCAAAAACGTCAGCCTCCGATCCGGGAATTCAAGAGGACTCAGTGACTCGGTGACTTTGCAGCGAGTGCCGATTCCCAAGATCGCACTTCCCGACGGAAAACATTCCCTGCTGTCCCCAGGGAGAGCCCCTGCACGTCCTCTCCTCGGGATTTCAATCCGCTGCGGGAGCTGGGATGGGAGCTGGGATGGGAGCTGGGATGGGAGCTGGGATCGGAGCTGGGACCGGGGCTGGGGACACGCCGGTGCCCGGTCCCTGCGCCGGTGGCCAGGGGACATCCCCCGTGCCCGGGCAGGTCACCGCCACGGTCCACACCCGGGGGACAACCCCGAACCCCCCAAAAACCCCATCCAGCCAGGCCATGATCCAGGTCCTCGCTCATCCTGGCACTTCGATGAGGATCCCCAGGGCCCAAGGGGGTGAACCCCCCTCAGTGCCAGCCCCGGGCACCCCCACACACCAAATCCCCCCAAAACCCACCCTGGCACCGCTGCTGCCGCCTCCCCTCACGAACCCTGAGGCCGGTGGAGGGGGGCCTCACCCCGATCCCATTGGAATGGGCTCCCTGAGCCTTTATCCCCCCCAAATCCTCTCCGCGGCCGCGCACCTGGCCAGCAGCTCCAGGAACACCACGTTGCTGCAGCAGCCGCCGAACACCAGCCCCACCGCCACGGCCGGGTGCATGGTGTCGCTCCGGGCAACGAGGCGGCGTCCCGGGCCGCCCCCGCATCCCGATCCCGGGATTCTGCCCCGCTCCCGGCCCCGGCCCCGCCGCCCCCGCTTCCTCCGGCCGCCGGTAGTTCGCTCACCGGCCGC